>PVKM010003905.1:0-54854 GCA_004027735.1 Carollia perspicillata
AAAAACAAAACACACCTATAAAGGTTTTTAGAACCTTTTAGAACCAGGGTCAACAACTACTAATTTGGTTGAAGCACAGGAAATTATCCATTACAAAATGTTAATATTATGTGGTTTAACATAATAAAAAGTTAAAAGGAAAAAACACTTATGTTAGACGGGTATCTCTCTGTGAGTCTTTCTGTATTGACTTCTGTCTAAATGTGTAAATATACAGACATGCGTACTTCTCAGTTGTGTGTTTTGTTTAATGGAAGTAGTCACCAGAGGATACCAGCACAACACACACAAATCAGAACTGCCAGGCAGCCAATGGCGTGAACAAAGAACGGAAATCAAACTACGCCAACGTGACCTACCTGATCCCCATAGGCGTGACGACCTATGATGATAGGTTTTACCCACCCGGTCACCAGCCGGGGGATATTTTTGCAGATAATAGCTTCTCTGAAGACAGTACCACCCAGAATATTTCGGATGGTACCATTTGGCGACTTCCACATTTGTTTCAACTTGAACTCCTCAACCCTCTTCTCATCAGGGGTGATGGTGGCACACTTGACACCAACGTTGTACTTCTTTATGGCTTCTGCGGCATCCTTGGTGACCTGGTCATTGGTGGCGTCCCGATTCTCTATGCCTAAGTCATAGCTGGGAGGGAAACATGGTAAGTGGAACTTTCCAGACAAACTTATAGGTGACCGAGGGTGCCGCCATTCTATCTATCTCTGCATGAACGTTAAGTCTCTCAGTATATCGAAATCTGCCAAGTTTTGGCTTTCATACACCCGAGACACCGATGATGGATGCCAACTGAAAAAAAGCCTGGGAGGCTGGACCACTGGGCCCCGGCTCTGGGGCGGCCACGGGAAGCTGTCTGGAAGGAAACGCAACAGAAACCCTCAGGCTCGGGGCCCTTGTCTGCTCTCACCATACACAGAAAATGACACCACTGGAGCAACCCTTTTGCAGACTTCCTTCCATACAACTCACATAAAAATGAAAGCCTAAACACCGCCTTATTTTTTCCTTAATAAATATTGGCTCTAAAAGTAAAGGGGTCTGAGGGTTCGATTTTTTTTCTTATCTTTTGACAACTAAAGCAGTGGGAGTTACAGATGTGACATTTGGTGCCAAAAATCTAATGAATCCTTCATTCCTGCCAGTTAGTCCTACGATGAACCTTCCCTATTTCTTAGGTAAGTCTCTCTGTTCTGAACACAGGCCTGCAGTTTATCAGGTAAGTAATGGAACCAAGCAACTGTTTTATGCACCCCAGAGAGCCTAGCTCAGTATACACCAGCACCCAGACTGCCAAGTTATTCAGCACTAAAGAATGCTGGTTGTTCAGAGCACTGACTACGACTGTGAAGCTTTACCTAAAGTATAAAACAGTTTGTCAGAAATAGGAGAAACAAAGCAGCAACGTGACTATTTTGTTCTCCAAGTTTTTAAAGCAGCTCTTCAGCTTATGTAACTTGCTGAACCATGAAGCCTCTAGATTTCTCTTGTTACTCTTCTCTGTTTCCTTAATGTCCCAACTCATGATGCAAATACAAGGATAGGAATCTCAATGTTTCTCCAAATAAGAAGAACTTTGGACTGCTTTGACCTTAGATAATTTGCATAAGCATGACAAGGCACTGGCTCTCTTATCTTCTGGCAGAGAAAGTGCTAAGTATCTACAAATGTTTACTCCTCTCTGAAAACGAGAAGTATGGTCAGCAGTTTTCACATTCTTAGGAACCATTTGTCATCAGGAGAAACTAGCAGCAAATCTGTGGATTTTTTTTTGCTTCTTTTCTTAACATCTCTAAGACAAAAGAAAGAATAAATGACCTGGACCACTGTCTAGCCCACAGAAAACAAAACAAAAATTGCTCCGCTCCCCTCAAAAGGAACCCCTCATGTAATAACAGCAATTTCAGAACAGCCTAATGCTTGTTTGAGCCTCCAGAAATTCCTTGGTCTGTAGCCTGTGAGACTTTTTTCTAGGTCTAAGGGCTGTCCTTCAAAACTCCTTATGCCTCTAGGCTATTCTAAAGAACTCTGCCAACTCACCTACATCAAGTCCTGAAACAGGAGAGTACTTGTAAACATTCTTTAACCTACTTGGACGAGGCTTTTTTATGCTTCACTCCCTGGATGTTTTGTTGACCTCTGCAGGTATTGCTCCTTCTCCCGGTTGTAATGTAGATATTATCAATAGCTTGACCATAGAATAATTAAAAAGGGTCTCTATTGACACCATGTAAATTAAATGTCTACCAGGGGTGTCCAGCCTGCAGCCAGCAGACCACACGCAGCCCAGGATGGCTGTGAATGTGGCCCAATGCAAAATCGTAAATTTACTTAATACATTATGAGATTTTTTTTGGTGATTACATGTCACAATGTACTTAGCGTGTGGCCCAAGACAACTGCTCTTCTTCCAGTGTGGCGCAGAGATGCCAAAGGTTGGACACCCCTGGAACACCCAAGCAAATGTAACAGGTCCTCAGGACAGTCTGCTGAATAATTCTGGGTCAAGGCGAACACATCTACAGTTGCCTGTAGTTTAGCTGAAATGTGACAGTCTTCAGCCACGTCCCCCTTGTAAAAACTCTGTCTCTGCCTAGTTCAAATATTCAAAAAGCCAGTTTATGAGAAGAAACACAGCAAAAAAAATGAGAGAATTCCACAGAGACTTTTCAATCTGTCTCTAAAGACGTTAATCACAGGGCAAAGGCTCAAGTCTTTAGGACAGAAATGGTTTAAGGGAACTTCTGAAAGGTTAGTGTTTTATTTAAATAACTCGAAGGGTTCTTTCTGTACAACTGTATGAAAAGAGCAAAAGGCAAGGAATAAAAAAGGGAAAAGGTCCATTGTCTAAGCACAGGCATAGAAAATCGAGCTAGAAAGGACGAAACTGTGTCAATCACATTTACTGCTTAGCAGAGGATGTACCTCCATTGTTTTCCCTTCTACAAACAATATTCGTGCTACTCTTGGCCACTGATTTATTACAAATAAAACCTTTACAGGAAACAGAAGCTTGGAAGGACCTGAGAATCACGTTTTTTCCCATGATATTTCTTGTCTTCTGAACGATAAGCCCAGTTTATGTAGCAACGTTAAATTTAAAACAGAAGACTCATGGGCATCTATCTATTCAGGCACTCTCCTCCAAGAGCATTAGTCACGAGATCCAGCTGTATGCGTGTAAAAAGGCTAGTTATTTATTTCCTGCAATCACTTAGAGTACACTTCCTAGGTTTGTAGTGTGGAGGAATAGTCATGAGCCCCATATACAGCAGTGACCCCATATGATTCTAATGGAGGTGAAAAGTTTCCATCACGTTTTAGCAGTCGTGGTGCTGCAGTGCAACACAAATACTTACCATGGTTAGGACTGCCTACAGTAGTCAGTCCAGGTGTACAGCTGAGGAGCCGCAGGGGAAAGAATTTGTCGCCCCCAAATATATCTCTTTGGCATAAGGATTATTTTAGGCTGGTTAATTTTGAGAAACAACAGACATGGGAGAAGCTCTAAAAGCCAAATAGAAGGAACCCCTTGCAAAATGCATTCAGATTTGTAAGGGGAGTGTCCATGTGTTAAGGGTTTCTGCCCTGGTATACCAGGAAGAGCAGGATGACCTCATCTCCAGACTCTTAGGAAGGCAGGAGAGGAAGACAAACATGCCTAACACCTTCCTTTGTTCACGGTGCCTTTCTCATAACCTCATGTAACTGACACCCTCCCACCCACAACAACACCTTCTTTTGTCTTCGGCCAAAGACAGTATGTAAGGTGGTGACTTCAGCCGTGTTGGAGAGTTACTATAAAAAAGGTATACATATTAATATTATTAGACTTTTGTTTTTTTCTTTAATCTGTCTTTTATTACAGGATGTCTCAGCCAAGAGCCCAGAAGGGTAGAGGGGAAATTATTTTGCCTCCCCTACAGAGCAATAGGCTGTATCATGGAGACGAGGTGTGTCGTAGGTTATACCACCCAGGATGGTGTGAGTGCGCTCTATGGTGTTTGCACAGCAACAGAACTGCCCAACCACACATTTCTCAGAATGTATCCTTGTCTTTAAGCTGCGCAGACTCTAATTCATTTACCTGTGAAGGTCCAATTCCACATAGGGAAAAATGAGCTTTTCTTTAATCAACTCCCAAATGATTCGTGTCATTTCATCTCCTTGCATCTCTACCACAGAACCACCACGGATTTTTTGAGACATTTTGACTTCAATAAACCTTTAAAAAGCAAAAAAGAAGAGAAGGCACACATCTGATCATTTATTCCATGACGGTGTTGCCAGTCTAACGGGGTCCGTCTGCCTGCGCACATCAAAGCCCCATCAGAAAGGGGCAGGAGTTGGCAGCCAAGAAAGCACGGCTTTACTACTTGAGGAAGCAGCCCACACCCGGAGCCACGAGTGAGCTCGCAGACCTGGCTCCTGGAGGTATATGGGGAAAAGTCATTAGTTACAGGACTAAGGGAGGCGGGGTTGCAGTCTCTGCGACTGGCCAGCACTGGGGCAGGGGGTCACTGGTCACTGCACCTGGTCCCCCTGTCAGCCACGGGATCGCTGCCTCTGGTGTCCCCACTTTTCTGGGTCTGGGGCTAAAACACAGCTGAGGCCTAGATGTTATCTTTGGCTTAACTGAAACTCTGTCCTTGTGGCCAAAAGACTGAGGCTTTGTTCCTAAGATTGTTTAATGCGGACCAGAACCTCACTGTCCCGAGGGTTTAAGGTTAAGAGAGTGGATGTGCAAGGGAGAAGGAGGAACGTGAATCAGGGTGCTGAGGGAGGCCACTGTGAATCAAAGGGAAAGACAACAGGGCATACTAAAGAAATAAAGTTTTTGCATGGTTACATATAAATACAAAACATAAACATTTCATGACTACCAGAAGAGTAATTTATAACGGCACAACTGCATGTAGAGCTAATGATAATTACGTTTACCAGTAAAACTGAGCACATTCTCTTCCTGAGGCATTGTTATGTGCTTCACCCGTGGTTTGAGTTGGCCCTCACAACGGCCCCGAAGGATGGGAACTGTTTTCCTATTTTACTTTGATAAAAGGAAAAATAGCTTTCCCGAGGTCACCTAGCTAGAGCCTCAGGCAGCCTGACCCTGTCACCTGCCCTTAATAAGGTAATCGTTATTTGTGTCTTATAAAAGATGATTTCCACAATATCATGAACAATTTTATTCAACTCCTCATTTTAGTGGGCCCTCAAGATGAGCAGAATGATGAGTGCTAATAGTTCCCCACTTTTAAGAGACTGTTTTGGTTAAAATAATTACCTTTGAGGAGATATGACAAGTTCTTATTGCTTACGTTTAAAGAACTGTAAGTCTAAAAGTGAAAGATGAAGAATTCCTGGTGGAACTATGTGTTCCTAGAGACGAATATTGGATACTGAGGATGTGGACCTCGATACAAAAGTGACTTCTTAATGCGTGAAATCTGCATATACAAGGCCACTGCTCAGGACCCAACGATGTCCCTGTCCTCTTTCTTGGTGACTCAATTCCCATACTGTTTTCCTAGCTGCTGATGGGCAAAGGTAAGCTGTCAGTACGTGACATAGGGAAGAACTGTTTCTGGAAGAGACATCATTTGGAGTAGGGTGTGGGGTGAGCAAATACAAATCCATCTGATTCTCAAAAAGGGCAGGACAGGGGTGCACCCTTTGGAAGAAGCAAGACTATGGGACTTAAAGGCCACATCCTATGTGTGTTCCCCCAAAAGCAGAGGAAGCCCTGAGCCTCTGAAAGGTATCTATTTCCTTTTATCATGCTCTAACGGAAACTCTTTTCCGCCAGCAACACCACTGCAAATAAAGGCAACAGCCTTGCTTTTACTCCCCTGAATTTATAGCTGAGGACTGCAAACGTATGGAGAACTGACTTTAAAAATTATTAGACAAAAGGCCTGTAAACAGCCTCGCTTGAAAAGCTGAACTCAAGTAATTTGGCCTTCAAACTACAAAAGTAAGCCTCAGTTTCTTGTGATAAGCCAGGATGCATTTCTACCCCTAGGCCCTTTTCACTTCCCAAATTTGAAATTCAAGAATGCTGCTTATTTGTGTTTAGGAGGTTCCCTAGACCATTCCTGGGCAACCATCTAGAGCTCAACTAGCATTAAAAAACTAAACAAACTGGTGTGGATGAGTCAATTACTTCCTATGTGTAATTTCAAGCATACTTTATAGTACAGCTCAAAGTGTATGGTTCAGTCGCGCTGACCCCACTATCTCATCTCTTTTGGTATGTAACACAAAACAAAACAAAAAAGAGGCAGCAAGCTTATCTTGGTCTTAATACTACATTTCCATGGCTGTATTCCTATATAGCATCACGCAAGAGTTATGACTTGGCTAGCTTTCCTCGACAGCAAACCGAATGAATAGAAGTTCATATACCACACCTGAATTTTCAACACTGAGTGATACTATTTTTTTACTTGTTTTCTTCTCAGTTGAAGTAAATGTTTTGTGCAGTAATCTTTCTATATTCATAATGTGTAACTAAAACATTTCAGGTTTTCCTCACATTACTCAACTAAAATTTTACCACCTTTTAAAATTGAACAATGGAAGCTTTACGGGTTTACTACAATGTAGGAAATTATTTTAGTTCTTTTAGATTTGAAGTCCATGGGGTGGGCTTTAGGCCCCACTGGGTTTTCTTGGCTAACCTTGCCCTTCAGATTTTGGTCTCCGCCCAAATTCCCACTTCAGAAGGAAGAACTTTTCCACAGGCCAGTTCATTTTGTCTGAGAGCAGCCGAATTCCAAACTGCTGGCACACTTGTGCAATTCCAGAAAATAAATCTGGACTAATACAGAGTAATTTAAGAAAAAAAAAAACTCCAAACTGATCACTCTGTTTAATATTATTTTCACCAACTCCCAATTTTTTAGCCATTTGTTTTAGCTGCTTTCATGAATTACAATTTCTGGGCAAAAAAAAGAAAAAGTCTCTTGCAGAGAAGACACTGGACTGCTAGACAATAAGGAAGGAGTTGCAAGTTGCTTTTGGAAATATTCCTGATTCATTCCCTTGCAGTGCCTGCCTCTAAGATCTCCAGGACCAATTAAAAGCAGTATTGCCACACCAAAGAAAATACGGAAGGGGAGAAATTGCTAATTCTTACCACGGTGGATCAACTTCTAATCACTCCAACTCCTCTCAGTCTCGAAGACTTGGCTGAGTGCAGTTTATCTCCTAAAATAAACCCAAACCAAACGGAATAAAAAGACAACATACAAATGTCTCCTATCAGGAGGATTTAGACAGCCCGGTTTATCCGGTTTAAAGTAGATTGCGGAATGAACCCAGAATAGCAAAGGGCAGTTTCAGGTCTGCGGGCACTTTCCAAATAAAGGTTACAGGAGTCCCAATATCTCCGCCTGCACACAATGGAGGTGCGTCCCGGGTTCGCCGCCCGTTAGCTGCTCTTGGGGTTTGTATATCCTTAGGGGACGCTGCGACCAGGAGGCTGCTGGCCTGCACAAGTCCTTGTGGCCACAGTGCAAGAAGATTGCAACCGCAACTTGCCCGATTCCTCCTTCCGGGTCCCCACGACCGCGCCTTCCTTCTCCGTGGCCGGACCTTCAAACGGGTGCCTGGAGCCGGCCGGGGAGTGCCTTCCCCAGAACTTGAGAACGCGGCGGTGAATGGTCTCTCCTTTCCTCCCTACTCCGCCCCCACAGCAATCCGGTGCTGGAGCTCCTCCCCCTCCACGCCCCCCGAGGCGGAAGCATCCTTTGGGTTGCGGGAGTTGGCGGTACACGCCCAAGTCCTCTGCTTCCAACTTCCTTTGCTTTCAGCTCCTCAATGCCGCACATTTTCTTCCCCCTAAACCCAAGACTTAGTCTTCTACGAATCCTTGCAGCTTCCCACCGCTAGATTTGGCTTTCCGCACGCAGACCTCGGCTTCCATTTGTCAACGTATACAACTTTCTGTCGCCCAATTTCACCCTCCCGAGCCCAAGAGCCGGTCTTTTACACATCCAGAAACTTAGCAGCCATCTCTCTCCACATTTCCCTTTCCCACGTGCAATACCTGGACTTCTTTTTCCCTTGCTTGCGACCAGAACTCGCTGCAAAGCTCCTCCCTCCACACCCAAGACCTAAGCTTTTTTCCTTTTCCCCATCCAACTACTGGCGTACTCAGAGCCTCCCTCAAAGACAGGGGCCCGCGGTTACCTGCAGGGGTAGGTACGCTGGCGATGCACCGCGGGGCGCCACAGCCACTCACACGATCAAATTCACAGATGCAAATACCGGCAATCCCAGCTGGGTCCCAGCTGTTTCTGCGTCTGACTCAGCCTTGGCGAAACCTACGGACCAGCAGAGGGGAAGGCTTTTGCTCTACGCGGCCTTTGTCCCCTCCCGGCCCAGCCCCATCAGCCCACCTCCTGGAGCCCCGCCCCCGCCCCCGCGCCAATCGCAGTGTGGTGGGCGGGGCAAGGGTTCAAGGCCAGTTTTCAGAACTTGAGGGAGTAATCTGCCGAGCATCCCTCTCAGCGCCTCGGGCGAAGAAAAGGGCTGCAGCGCCCCTGAACTCGGCTATGGCTTTTAGTGGTGGAAGTACGCGAGTGCCACCTGCAGGCTAGGAAGTAGAGCGCGCTGGGGCCGGTGTTCTGACACCCACTTGCCAAAGGCACCCTAGATTTTGTAACATCCATCCTAGGGGCACGAGGAGTGAGTTTCCAGGCCCACAGTAAAGGCAGAGGAGGAGAGACAGAGCTCCTGGACCAGTCCCTTTCCTGCTAACTCCCCAGAGTCTGGAAACGCCTTCGGCCCAAGAAAGAGTGATCCAGGCAATGAGCGTGGGCTGCTTTCGGGATTACTCCACCCGCAGCTAGAATGCAAAGGACTGAACATTTATACAAGCAGGCATGCCACAGTAATTTCCGCCACCTCCAATGACTAGGCCGTTAGAGCTTCTGTACCTATACAGTGACTCCCCTGTAACCGCGGTTTCACTATTGGTGGTTTCAGTTACCTGCAGTCACCTGCAGTCCTGAAAACATTAAATGGAAAATTCCAGAAAAACAATTCCTGAGTTTTAAATTGCGCATCGTTGCGAATAGCATAATGAAATCTCCAGTCGCCATGTTCTGTCCCTTCTGAGAAGTGAATCATCTCTTTGTCCAGCATATACATGCTGTGTGCTACACAGCTACATACCCTTTAGTCAACTGAGCAGCCTGCTGGTCAGTTATCAGATAGAATATCCGATATTGCAGCATCCCAGTGCCTGCGTTCGAGTAAGTCTTATTTTACTTAAGAATGGCCCCAAAGCCATTCACATAACTTTTATTACAGTATATTGTATTATTTTTCTATTTTATTATTTGTTGTTGTTAATCTCTTATTGTGCCTAACTTGTAAATTAAACTTTATCATAGGTATGTATGTTTAGGAATAAAGTCTGGTATTATCTATGGTTTCAGACATCCAGTGGGGGTCTTGGGATTTATCTCCCCTTCCCTCCCTAAGGGGGAACTACCTGTGATTCCAATTACTATTACATACTATAAATAATCCCAGTCATCATTGCATTAGAAAATAAAGATAATGAGGAGATTATTATCTGGGTTCCAGAGAAGTTAGACTAAAGATGTGGAACCTGAGAAACCAGTGGCTTAAAAAAAGTATTTGCCCCTCCAGGTAATTATTTTTTGGTGTACTCCTTACTCTTGAAAACACGGTGGTAAGGGAGTATTTTAGGTAGTGATCTGTAGCATAATAATATGCTTGTGTATTGCTTCCTGGGATTTAATGTCCTTAAATTTACTTTAAAAAATTATCTTTAGCATCAGATTATTACAATTATTCTCTTTGAAGATAAACTGATAGGAAGGGCACCACACAAGGTGCATTTTGGACACTAGAGGGCACTGGTATTTTTCCTAAGAGGAAAGGAAGAAAGCACACATAGCGTTGCGCTTGATTTTTGAGGTGGATTAACAGAAAGTAGCTGTCACTTCCATTTATTCCTGTAGAAATTATCGTAGAGGTGTATGAGCACAGGTGCATTGGGCCTCCAATCTGAGACCCAAAGTCACCCGAGACTGTAGCTTTACTCCGTATTATACTGGGCTCGCATTTTTTATTACCCCTTGCCCACTACTGAAAGTATTTACAGTCATTCTTGTTCCAAAAAGGATTTAGGGCAGTCTTCAAGATACATACAGTATAATGTGATAAAATAAATTGAATATAGGTGAGGAAAATGAGGAGAAAGAGAATAAATGTAGGAAATTACACAGAAGCAAGGTGAATTTAATCACAAAATGTATTAGATCAAATTCTAAACACAGCTGGAAATGGGGTGCAAATTTGCCTCCAAGCCTGTGTGGGAAGAAAGGTAACACTTATGGGAATCTCAGCATCTAAAACAGTGTCTCCTACGCCAGTAATGTAGGGAATCCTCTATAACTGAAAATAGTTTTTTTGTAGATTCCTAGAATTGACTTATAATATTACTCTCTGTACGCTCCTTATGTTGTTAGCTTTTATACAACAACTATAACAAATTTATAGGCAAAATAACTAGAAACAAAACTGTAAGATAATACATTACCTAGCAAGAACTCTGTGAAATACTTAACATCTTCAAGAGCCAGGTAGAGGAAAGGAAGCCTCCAAAAGAGAATGAGAAGGACTCTCTGGGGAGAGCAGAATCAGCAGAGCTTGGTGGGAGCCAAAGAAAAAGTTTCCAAAAAGGAGAGCAAAAAACAGCGAGGAAGACAAAGCCTGAAAATAATTTTGGAAAGTAGGAGGATCTCATGAAAGAACTTTAAGAAGAATAATGATATCAGAATGATTGTGATAGAAGTCAAATAATAGGGGATTGAAGTACAGATGGGAAGTGGGGAGTTTTGGAGACAAGAAAACTTTTTAAAGAAAGTTGACTGTGAGGTGGAGAAGACTCTATAAGGTCTTGGTAAGGATAATTTCTGATGATTGCATAATTGTTCATCATTTGATTGTATTACTTTCATCTGGTTTGTGTTGGTTAGAAATTTGTTTCCTTTCTATTTATTTTTACCATTTCAAATAACTGTGACAAGCATATTTAGGTATACTTTATTTTACACTTGAATCAGTTCCTTAGGCTAGATTGCTAGGGTTGGAATTGTTGATCAAGGAGTGTAAACAGTTTTAACATGCTTAGTAGATCCATCAAATCATTTTGGGGGGGATATACTTATTTGTGTTTTCCCGTGAAGCATAAAAAAGTGTGAATTTCATTACTTCCTGAATTTCATGATTTTAAAAAACATCTTTGCATTTCTTACTAAAGGGAACCAGAGTTCCTTTGAGAACTGACTGATTCTGGGCCTGGAGCAGAGATAGTTCAAGATGAGCCTGCTGTATTTTTGGGTGAGGAAGTTTACTTAAAAATGCTCAAAAGGTGTTGGAGGCCTGTGAAATGGATGCAGGAGCAAGCTTGAAGGGACTCTCGACCATCAAAATGAGCAGTGGAAGAAATGAATTATAACTTATTGCAAAATAATTATGAGTCCCTATTGATACTGTTGGAAGATAAACTGAGGTAGATCAAAAAATGTAAGTTTATGCCTCAGTTTACCTTTAACACCATATATAGAGTTTCTATATGCATTAGCTTCTTGACTGGGCTAGCTATTCTGTTCATGTGATCTCTGGGTCTAACTTATGCTTTCTTGTAGATTTATGAAATATTAATATTTCGCAAGCTGATTACAAGAGAGGGATTGTTTTGGCCTGTCTTTTTTTTTTAAAGGAAAACAGAAACTTGAACATATTTATGGGATGAGGAGAAAGAGTCATTGGAAAAGGTGCAGTTTAAAATATGGTACAAACTCCCAGGGGAGATAGATAGGAGGGTGTGGATGGGAGCTGGGGGGATTGAGCCAGAGAAAAAAAGAGGAGCCCCTTTCTCCCAGAGTTGTAGGTGGGAGGCAGGCCAGGGTAGATGTGTATGCAGGTAAATGTGGTGTTGGTGGTTAGGTTGCACCCAAAACAACCTTGGCTTTTTCACTCAAATAGATGAGATTCTCTGCTGAGAATGATAGTCAGGATAATGTGGATGTACGTGTATCTGGAATAGCCCCAGTGAGAAGAGGAAGCTGACTGCCAACTGCTAGGATGATTGTTGACCAGCTCAGCTGAGGACAGTGACCAAGATCTGTAGCAGTACCAACCTTCAGGCTTTAATGCTACTCTCCAGCATCTGAGAAAACAAACTCAAGGAAAACTGGGTAGGGATTTGTCAAACCTTGAGGAAAAGGGCCTGAAGAATTTAATTAAAATAACACCTCACTTTTGGTTTAACTTCCTTTCCATAATTGCGGTCGTCGGATTTTGGCATGTTTTCTTCAGCTAATGGCACAGTGCTCATTGCTGGGCAGAACAATGGATAATACAGGCTGTGCAAGATGGGGGTTGGTAACTTTATTTACGCCAGTCTTTGCAACTCAAAACTTGGATGAAAAGATTAGCTATAGAGCTGTCGGCATAAGAAACATCCAAACTGTGCAGAGAATTTTTTATGAGTTTATTTATTTATTTTTTAAAGATCTTATTTATATTTAGAGAGAAGGGAAAATAGGGAGAAAGATAGGGAGAGAAACATCAATCCGGGGCCCCTCACCAGGGACCTGGCCTGCAACCCAGGCACGTGCCCTGACTGGGAATCAACCCACAACACTTTGGTTCACAGGCCTGAGCTCAATCCACTGTGCTACACCAGCCAGGTTAAGAATTTATGAGTTCATTTGAGTCAAACTGACAACTGCAGAGAAGCATAATGTCAATGAATTGAGAAATGCTCCATAAAATGGCAGTTCTGCAGCTTATTTTATACATCAGAAGGAAAGGAGGAGATATAAATAAGGTTATGTGAAATCCATTGGTGGTAGATTAAGGGGGTGGGAGAAAGCAAAGCGGGGAAAACCTCTGGGCTTAGATAAAAACTAAACTGAAGAGACACATGCATCTTTTATATTGGTGGGTATAGGATAGTTAATAATCAACAGTTCCATCATGAAAAGATGGTATGGAGGAAATAAGACAATGGTGAGGGGCTCTCTGGTCTGGTGCTTTGGTGTAGGCAGTTGTGCTCTGAGGGATCTGGAAAAGGAGACACTTACATTTCAAAGTTTATCTTGGATGTAAATAGACAATAGGCTCACTTAAGGTAAAGAATAACCTTTGTGAAGGAAGCTGAAGGCCTAGGACTTGAGTACGGCCAAGCCGAGATGTGCTTTTAGTTAGGGATTTTCATGTTTGGAACATCCCGTGGGGTCACTTTCTATCTCTGAGTTTGAAAGGCCCTCCATGCTGGCTTACCCTGAGCTCGTCAGGTTTAGTATGTGGCCCCCTTTTCCTCCACAGTTAACATCGCTTACTCTGTGTTACATACTCTGCCAAATGCTTCACATGCAATACTTGATACTCAAAAAATCTGTTAAGTGGGTACTATTATTAGCCCCATTTTACAGATAACCGGTGCAGGGCCTAAAGAAATTTGTTTTAAGGTCACGTGGCTGGTTTTTGGTAGAGTCATCCAAATGTAACAGTCTAGGCTATAGACATAAATGCTCTATATCGCACAAGGGAACGTCAGTCATGAGACCACAGCGCGCAGTTATGTATTATGAGTGCCCACATCATCGAACACATACAGTAGCTGCCGGCCAGCGGGCACCCATCAGGTGACCGACCCCGCACGCCTGATGCTCACGCGCGCAGCCGTCCTGGCTTCTAAGAAAGCTGAGGCGGCCTAATCCCGGCCAAATCGTCAGGAACGACTCTATCTGGGTTGGATTCCCTCTGCCTGAACATCTGATCCAGCGTCGTGCGGACTGGAAGGAGAGGGCGGAGCCGGCAGTCAGGAAAGTTGCAGATTGGAGGAGAGCAGAAACAGAGGGCGGAGCCTTGGCGAAGCGAGAAGCCACACCAATCATGTAAGCTGCTGTGCTTCCTCCCGAAACAGTCCGAGGCCGTTGCTGCACTCCGAAGCCGGCTTCCTGGCCCCAACTGGGTGAAGCAGCGGCTGGGGTGGAGGGGTCTGCGGGCCCGGGCCGGAGGCGTAGGTAAGGGCCGGGTCTTGGTGCTCCGCTGGCTGGGGCCGAGAGTGGGGCTGAAGGCCGGTTTGGCGAGCTCCGGAGCCGGAGCGTAGGGGAAGGCTAAAAGGAAGGGGAGCTTTGTGGCTCCCTAATTGCAGCTGGGCCGGTAAGGGCAGAGAATCTGTGTCCGCTGGTAGCCGGCTCCCCTGATTCCCCCGTTGCCCCTTGTCCTGCGACTGTGGAAGGGAGCCGATGGGCTCTTCTTGAAGAGGTTTCCTTGGAAACATTCGAAGTTCTCTCGTCCTGCGCTCTTAAGCTCACTTTGGAGGTGCACTGTCCAGTTCCTTCCCTCTCTGGTGGATTAGCTCTGAATCTGTGTGTCAGAGGTGCATCCATACGCTGGAAAAGAAAGTTCATGAGCTCCAGGAAGGACAGCAGTAGTGGAGTTTCGGATAAGTCGATGCCTCCTTAAACGCTTGCCTCTGCTGTTGGAGGCTATTCCATTTCTGCTTGTGTTTCACAGTCTAAGACGAGGAGACTTGTTTCCCAATTAGTATTTTGCCTTTGCTTAGAATGTGCCCAACGAGAGGATGAGACTGGAATGTGATGGATATTTTTAAGGAATGAAGTCTTATGTCTAATATAAAGGTTACTTGTAAGACATTCTAGAAATATGAGAAATGCTAGCATTCTGTGTAAAGCAGTTATTTTTGTTTATCTATTGTGTATGTGTTAAACAATCATGTATCAATTCAGTGCACCCCCTGTCAAATTAGTGCGCTGAGGACAGGGCAGGTAGTTGCTTGGTATATTGCACTGATGTTTTCTTTGATTCATTACTGGTTCATTTGCATCTTATTTCTGACTTATTTGAATGTCGTTTTCTGCCACTCCAAAGTTCTCATTCCATCAGGAATCTTACAAAAAAATAATCTTCCTTTCTCTCCGTTGGGTTTGGGTTTGTGGCAAAGATTGAGCAGGTCTCTTCTGCAGAGCAGGACAACTTCCCTTTGTCCTCCCCTTGTCGTTTTGGGCAGGGTACTATGGATCACATTGAGGTTTGCCTTTAGTGTTTCTGCTGGCATGTT
Organism: Carollia perspicillata; assembly: GCA_004027735.1. NCBI lineage: Eukaryota > Metazoa > Chordata > Mammalia > Chiroptera > Phyllostomidae > Carollia > Carollia perspicillata. The sequence goes on from PVKM010003905.1 coordinate 15,164, forward strand.
GATCACCACTTGAACAACAACAAAAAATCTTTGTTGATGAAAACTGACATTTCTAGTATCCAGCTGTCCTGCATTATTAGATGTCTTTTGAGTATTTTTCAAAAACTACTTAGAAAGGACTCGACTGATACTTGGATTTTTTTTTTTGATCTGCAGGAATTTTGGTATTGGGTGGCAAATCGGGTTTATTTTGTACGTTTTAACACCCGATTAGCCTTCTCATTGGCTTAAGCAACAAGATTGTTTGAAGTCAGCGTATATATAATAAATAAATAGCAGCCTTCAAATGAGAAGACGCAAAGAAAGTACTGGTGATAATCAGAGGCCTTTGAATGAGTAGGTTAATACTTTTAATTATCTGTCAGGTAGGAAAGAATCCTATTAATTTATATATTAAACTACCAGAGAATAAAAGTTGTATGGTAGTTTTTTTCAGAATCCTGACGTCCTGTAAGTGGTGTGTTTATCCTTCAGAGACTACAGTTGCTGAGTGTTTCCATGGTAATATTTATCTACACATCTACCTAGCCTAATAAAAGTTTTGTATGTGGGTGACCCTTTAAAGTAATGCTAAGTGTCTTTAGGCAGATTGCTGACTCTGCTTCTGATGTTTCTTTTGTCAAAGTGGAATGAATGTAGGCTGATCTCCAAGGCCTTAGGGTTATTGCCCTCACAGTTATTCATTCTCCCCAGTGCTCTCTCTTTTTTTTTTTGAGCCCCTTTTTCACTTTTTGGAGTTTACATTTGATCAGTTTCCATCTTATTTCCTAACTCTTTATGCTAGAATATGCATTGTTACAACACTTTGGAAGGTTTATGGACTACCCTCCCTGATAGATTATGTTAGAGACCTTCCTTCCCTCTCTCCTTCCTCCTTTTCTCCCCCTTCCCCCTCTTCCTTTGCTTTTTCCTCCTCTTCTTCCTCTTCTCCTTTCCCTCTCCCTCCATGGCAATAAACATTTTCTGCCAAAATTCTGTTCAAGTCAGTGGTTTCATTTCTAGGTTAATTTATTAAGTAAATTATTAATCAGGCAACATCTTGAGTAGTTAGAACCCAAATGGGCTAGAACTGGAAGTTTGTGAAGAGCTGCAAAACTAATTTTGTGCCAAAGAATAATTCTGGGGTGACATTGGGGTTTAGTGACAGCTCCACCACTGACAAGTGGTGTGACTCTCTAGAAAGTCATTTTAGGTTCAGTGCACATTGGTGCCCTCCCAGGTAAAATGCAGCCTGTGCACCTTTCAGGGTTTTTGTAAAAATTAAATGAGATGGTAAATGTGAGTGTGAAAGTGAAAACATTTTATGAGAGTACAGTGTCCTCTCTGTTAAGTAAAAATTAGTTTACAAACTGTAGCACTTCAATGACTGGAATTTATGCATAGTTCATGGTTCTTTTATTTGAAGTATTTATTAACTCATGCTGGCAGAAAATAGACATCAATGCTTTCCTGTAACTTCCATCTGGTGATGTGGGTACCTTTTCTGCTTTAGGTTAATTGTGAATTTTGGTTACTTATTTTTAAAAAGCCCTTTAAGATCTTCATTTTAATGTCTATGTGAGTTTAGACTTAAAGGGAGAAAAACCAGGTTCATGTGCCTGGGAAGAAGATGATGGGGAATGGCTTGTTGATTGGATAGTTCTCAAGGTGCGGAGGCATAGTTCGAGGTAATTTTTGAGATTATTGTAGCAGTGTCATTAAGAGATGACTGTTTTCTTTTTCGTTTCTTGGAAATATTTACCCTTTATATTTTTTAAAAGAAAAAATTGAAGTGAGTAAAACAAAGCTTTGGGGAATTTATGTGCTTGTAAAAAACCAGTTTTTCAAAAACTACCGAATGTCACTTTTAACAAAAACATCTTCAAGAGGAAAAGATACAAACTATGCAAAAATACATTTTATTTCTTTTTACCTGTTCACATTTCTGCCCTACTTCCAATTTTTAAATAATTTTGATATTTTCTGTAGTTTGAGCAGCAGTGTTGAAAGTTAGATTGGCCATATAATCGTGACTGTGGGTGATGGAGATTTTCTTATGATCCAGACTGCAGTTTTCAAGCCTTAGTTTCGGGTATGTGCTAAACTGGATTTATTTACTGTTTGGTTTTCATAGGTCTGAATTTTCAGAGTCAGATTTTCAGATATTTAGGGATGCTCTTTAGAATTAACATTTGGGTTTCCTGAGGAACTTTATATTTTGTGCTTATTTCTTTTGTATTTTAGACTCATGAAATGGCCACAGATGATAAGACTTCCCCCACACTGGACTCCGCCAATGACCTGCCTCGGTCTCCTACTAGTCCCTCTCATCTCACTCATTTTAAACCTCTGACTCCTGATCAGGATGAACCTCCTTTTAAATCAGCATATAGTTCTTTTGTAAATCTCTTTCGGTTTAACAAAGGTAAGACTTAATTCTTAAAGACCAGAAAGCCTACAGTTTCAATTTTCTGAAATTCTCCTGTTCAGGTTTCATGTCGTGTCTTTGCAAGAGTAATATACTAAAAAGGAGAGAGCTTTAATCGTACTCACTGGGGTTTACTGCTTAGGAAGAGAAAGCGAGAATTTTCACTGTAATCTTCTTAATTGTTAGTAACTGAAGATCTCAATAAATGTTAAAAGGAGGTCCCTTTTAAAGTGTTTTCCCCCCTTTATTTTAGTATATTTCTACTTCTTCAGTTCACAGAATGGGCTTTGTTCTTTTAGGGGTTAATGGCCAAAAGATTTTAATGAAAGCAATGAAACTAAAAGGATCAGCACCTGGGAGAAAAAAGTCTTATTTTTTACAAATAGAAACCATCTTCAGGTCTGCTGTTGACTTAAATCCATTAGGAAAGGTGTAAATGTACTGTTATCAAATTAAAAGATATGTTTAAAGTGAGGGTTTTTTTTAAGTAATGTTTTTTTCCTGGAAGAAAAATTGAGAAAACTTGGCCTATATCTTTTGCTTTACATTTGGCTGTATTATTTGACATGAGCTAGAAAATAATCCCTTTTGTGGTAAAGGAATTTGGGAGTTAATAGTTTAAGTAAAATTTTAAATAGTATTAACTGATTTTTATCAGCAGTCATGTTTAAAGCTCTGTAAAAAATGTTCAATTTTGAAACATTTTTTTACAAAAGTAAATTATACTGTTTAGAATAGTTTTAGGCTTACAGAAAGATTGGGAAAGTAGGACAGAGAGTTCTCATATACTCCACACCCACTTTCTCCTATTATTAATGTCTTACGTTAGTATGGTACCTTTATTACAGTTAACAAATTACCATTGTTGATATGTTAATTAAAGTATGTATTTTATTTGTATTTCCTTAGTTTTTACCTAATGTCCTTCTTGTGCTCCAAGATTCCACTCAGGAGACCATATCATGTCTAGTCACCATAATATGACAGTCTTTTTATTTAGCAAGTGTTTATTGATTACCTACTATCTGCCGGGTACTATTTTAATAGTGCAAGGGACTTCTCCCTTAAAAAAAGCAGACCCCGTTAAAATCTATGCCTTTGCGTGAAACTTGCATTCTATTTCCTGTAATATGCTGAAGATATTTCTAATGAAAAGTAAAACAAATTGAAGATCACATATACTAAGATCACACATAGCCTGTAGTTTTGCCACCTGCTTTGATTTTTTTAAAAACTCTAATGTTTAATTATGCACGTAATACACATACACATTTCTTCCTGATGGATTTCATCTACTTCCTTCTCTTGGCCAAACTCTGTGTCTCATTTTTTCCAAATAACGCCCAGCTTTCCTTTGCGACAGAGAGAGTGGACGGAGGCCAGGGAGAGCAGCAGTCTCTGGGTGGAAACTGGACCAGCCCTCAGCTCCCTTCCAGAACACAGTCTGTGAGGTCACCTACACCTTATAAGAAGCAGCTAAATGAGGAACTCCAGCGGCGATCTTCAACAGTATTAGGTAAGACAGTGTTCTTGTTTCATTCTTCTCTGTGTAGTAGATTTTTTCCACAGTCATTGTTTTCCAGGTTGTTTATTGACTCACTGACTTAACTTTTCTGCTCTTTGGAATAGTCAGGTACTCTTCAGAATTAATGAAACTGTTGGCTAGATAGCGAAAGAATTTGTAGATACCTAAAAAATACGTCTTAAACGTTGTATTAAACTTGAATTTAGGCCGAGCTGAAATCTCTTGACTGTTGTTTGATTTGTTACTTGCTTGGGTTTCAGCCGAGAACAGTTTGCAACATCCCCAGGAGAACACAGGTCAGTTTCAACTTTGCGAATGAATCCTGCATCCCTTGGTGAGATGGCCAGTGTAATGTGACATGCATGCCTCTGGCTGCAGCACTCTGTCAACTCCATTAATGGGCTGCCACGTGCTCTTGGCCTTCTGTCCTTGTTGGGTGCAAACTGTCACTGTGGCTGGTTAAGCTGGGCTCCTCTTGCCTCTTTGTTCTCCATCCTGGTCTCCTGCACATCCTCTCCTTCATTTTCATGCTTTTCTGATGAGTAGAGGCTGGGGATCAGTGCCTGGATTCAGAGGCTAATGTGAGTTGCTTCACGTTATTTCTGTTAGATTATTAAACTCATGGACGTGGTTCGCCCAGCTCAAGGTGGTAGAAGACAGGCAGTGAGAGGTGGCATAATAGAAGGGAAGTGGCGCGGCACCAGAAATAGGTGTCCCCGAACACCAGATGCTTGTCTGGTCTGGCCAGTCTTCTCCGTGAGATCCTCAAGTGAAAAACAGGCAGGTGCAGGTAATGGTGGTTGGCAGGAGGCTATTCTATTGCTAGTTGCGACTTGGTTTAGAACCTCTTTCTGGGGGGTCAGAAGGAGGAGGAGAAACCAAGCAGAAGAGTTTCTAAGGACTGGAGCAGAGCTGGCTGCCTCGCCTCGCAGGTTTCCCAGGGCAGTGAGCCACGGCCTGGTTATGACTGCCATTTGTAAGGAAGAATCAGAAGGTGGGAAGGGGAGAGGGAAAAGGGACCTCTCCTTTTACTGCAAGGGGTGGAAGAAAGAGACTACTATCGGCACTTTCATCTTTGACCTCAGTAAACTCTCTTTAGCTCTGGAACCTGACCTGGGGCAATGCTGCTATTTTTGTTGAGGGAGTTCTTCTGACTAAAGCCTCTGTTGAATTAGGCATAGGATATCTTCATTTGTAAAATTGAAGAGTTGGACTAGAACCTATTTCTTTAAAGATTTTATTTATTCATTTTTAGAGAGAGGGGAAGAGAAAGAGAGAAACATCAATGTGTGGTTGCCTCTCATGTGCCCTCCACTGGGGACCTGGCCTGCAACCCAGGCATGTGCCCTGACTGGGAATCGAACTAGCAACCCTTTGGTTTGCAGCCTGCGCTCAATCCACTGAGCTACACTAGCCAGGGTGGAATCTATTTTTTTAAATTGTTGTTCAAGTACAGTTTTCTGCCTTTTACCTCCATCCCAGCCCACCCTCCCAGTCCTCCCCACCTCCCTCCTGTAACCCCCCCACCCTGCCTTGTGATTGTCCGTGTGTCCTTTATACTTGTTCCGGCAAACCCTTCCCCTTTTGCCCTGAAATTCCCTCCCCTCTCCCCTCTGGTCACTGTCAGCCTGTTCTCAATTTCAGTGTCTTTGGTTATATTTTGTTAGTTTGTTTGTTTTGTTTATTAGGTTCCTATTAAAGGTGAGATCATGTGGTATTTGTCTATCACTTCCTGCTTATTTCGCTTAGCATAATGCTTTCCAGTTCCATCCATGCCTTTGCAAAGGGTAGGAGCTCCTTTCTTTCTGCTGCATAGAGTTCCACTGTGTATATGTACCATAGTTTTTTGATCCATTTAATTTTTTTAAAGATTTTATTTATTTTTAGAGAGGGGGAAGGGAGGAAGAAAATGAGGGAGAGAAATATCGATGTGTGGTTGCTTCTCATGCGCCCCCAACTGGAGACCCGGCCCTCAGACTAAGCATGTGCCCTGACTGGGGATTGAACCAGTGACCCTTTGGTTTGCTGGCTGGCACTCAGTCCACTGAGCCCCACAGTCCAGGGCTAGAATCTAATTTTTTAGGGGTTATAAACTGATAGCTTTGCAAATTTTGCCTTGGAGTTTTGATAAACTTGAATTTAAATATCAGTTGGTGGAGCTTGTGTCTGGTTTGCTTCAATCTCCACCATTCCTTATTGTCTTGTATCAGTTGCTCTTCATTGTTTTACTTTAGCTGCTACAGGCTCGGAAACCTGGGACTGTTTGACCAGTCAAGTTCCTTTTCTGATCAAAAGGCTGTAATCCCACAATTTGCTAGCTCTGTGACCTTAGGAAAATCACTTAATTTTCTAACATCTATTTAATAAGAGACAACAGCTAAGATTATTTGCCTAATGGCAGAGTGTTAGACTAGATATCCCCTCAGGGCTCTTTAATCTTTACCTGAGATCTCTGATTCTATTGGTTTCAGGAACAAGACTTGCTCTTCCTGTTTCAAAGGACAGTGTTGTTAGTACTCACACAGGTACTCCGAACTGGCTAAATGCAAGGGGCTTCACGATTCATTATTGTCTGTTGCCTGTGCATGGGAGCACAACTGTTACGGTTGTAAGAACTTCATTGCATCTTTTCTAATAAATCATGGAGAATTGCTGTATATGGTGATACTCAAAAAAATTTGGTCATTGTAGTACTCATACAGTTTTATTCTAGTATTACACAGCTGTCTGCTGAAATTAGGCCATTACTATTTACTGAAAGATAAAGTTTTCTAATAGGTGCTGCTTAGGTAATTATTTCTGTAATTAAATTAGGGAAGTTCTTGGTCAGTTTGCATTTGGATACCGACCTTTCATTTTTTGTCATCTTTTTTTCTCCTCACCACACCAAAACAAAGCATGTCTAAAACAAATCAAGCAAACCAAGTGAGTTAGAGAAAGATGCAGGGTGGGTATTTTCCATCTTGCTTTGCAAGAGATTATTAGGTTAATGAGTTTAATAGGCAGGTTCATTCTCTTTGTTAAGGCACCTCCATTTTATCCTTAGTAGATTTTGTAACCACCGGAGCCAGGAATAGGTGGGAACTTCAGTAGTAATCCTGCTCTAAAATAAATAATGTGTTATAGCTTTGGCGGGTACAACCCATTCTGGCCACAAAGCTGGGATTTTGGAATTTTATTATTGATAGAACCGGCTTCAGCAGTGCTAGTTTAAGAAATAAGCGGTCCCTCCCAGTTTGGAGCGGTAGAAGTGGGGAGGCAGCGGGAAGGGCGGCATTGGAATCCCAGCAGTTCTTTGGCAGTTTTGATCTGGTTGGACGTGGAGAAGGAAGGTGTGGGTAAGTTGCCATCCAGAATGTTCTGAAGCCTGTCAGACTGTGTGGACTGGGCCGTTTCCTCTCTGGTCAGCTGCTCCATGAGACTTCGGACACGTGGTCTGCAGACAGGACTGAATGGCGCGGCCCTGTTGATGTTTAACTGTGGAGACTAAGTGAGGCTAACTCACTGGGATTGCTTTTCCTTTTGCTAAATGTCGGGGAGGCGTTTTTAATGGCTTGGGACCAAAGGGTCCAATAAATCACTAACAGACTTTGGGCCGTTTAAGCAATCCTCCCATCCCAGGTCTCAAAACCATCAGTGTCTCAGGCAGTACTTCTCTCAGGTAGCCCTTACTGGCTTGTGAAATAGTATTTTACATGGCAATATAAAAACAGTTTGTTGCAAGAAGCGCTTTCAGGACCTCTCATCTTTATCAAGACTAGCTTTAACTCTGCATCCACATCACTGGCTGTGAGACCATAAGTGTGTCAAACAGGAAGGGGCCCTGTGTATCTCATACATACCTCATTTTGCGTAGATACTAAAGACTATTAACAAGGTTTTTTTGTAAATTTTATTTTTTGGTAAATCTGACTCAGAAACAAGAAGGAAAGCAGAACCTACCTTTGGAGGTCATGACCCGCGTACAGCCGTTCAGCTTCGCAGCCTCAGCACCGTATTGAAACGCCTCAAGGAGATCATGGAGGGGAAAAGCCAGGTACCGTCCCCAGACTTTAGGAGATTACTTATTAAGCCCTTACATGGGGTTCGTGCCATACTCACTGAAATGGCACAGTGTCCTTGAGAGAAAGTTCACCTAGTATGTCCTCCTCCCTAGTATGTCCTAGTATGAACACTGTATTTCACACACAGGTGCTTAATTTTAATTAATCACGTTCCCCCCTTATAATTATGTGTATTTTTTATGTCTGTTGAAGAAGTGTTTATCTAGCCGAAGGTCAGTAAATATTTTCTCATGTCTTTTTCAAAAAGCTTTATTATTTGTGTAAAATTTAGGGGCCAAGCTTTTTTTTTTCTCATGGCCATCCATCCAGTTGGACTCAGCACCATTTCTTTTTTAAGATTGTCCTTCACTGACTGCATTGCAAACCTTGTCATACACAAGTCCATGTGTATGTGTGAGGGTGTGCCAGGGCTCTGGTGTCTGCTCCGTAACTCCCTTTTTTTTTTCTGTCCTTGAGCTAACACTCTGTCTAAAGTTATTGAGGCTTCAGAATGAGTCTCAGTGGCTGGTAATGTAAGTCCTTCAGTTTTGTTCTTCAAGATTGTCTTGGTCTTTTGACTCTTTCCATTCCTGTATCAATCCTAGAAATAGCTTGTCACTTTCTGCAAAAGCAGTGTAAGATTTCCATTAGCGTCGCATTTGCCGTTGCATCTTCGTCAGTATTTTCGAGAAGCCTTCACAAACTGGTGCTGTTGCAGGACAGCGACCTGAAGCAATACTGGATGCCAGACAGCCAGTGCAAGGAGTGCTACGACTGCAGTGAGAAGTTCACTACCTTCAGGCGCCGACACCATTGCCGACTGTGTGGGCAGATTTTCTGCAGTCGTTGCTGTAATCAAGAAATCCCGGGAAAATTTATGGGCTATACAGGTAAATGCATCTTATTGACAGTTTTACCATTTTTAAAAGTTATAACCATAAAATAGTTGTTATACAGACTGACGTTACGCCTGTTTTCATCTTGGGCTTCATGAGCGAGCCATGGAGGACAAAGAGATAAGGGAGACACAGCTTTGCCTTTAAGGGTTTTATAGTAGAATAACAAAGTAGATGGGGAAGTCTATACATAAGTAAAGCAACAGTGTATCACAGATGCTATCAGAAACCCAGGGGTATTACATTTATTATATGATATGGTTAGAGTAGGTTATGAGTTTATATTACTGTGTGAGTTTTCATTTTACAAAATACCGGTCTTCCTTGAGTATATGACACTGTGCTTTAGCAAACTGCGTCTTGTGTTCTTTCATTAGCAATATATAAATGTTAATTATTTGTTGAAGCAGAAAAAGCTAAACAATAATGTGTGCATTTATACAGTGATTTGACAGTGGAAGGTGGGCAGAAGGTACCCAAATGAAGACAGTCTTAGAGCTCTCGTTACTTTTATTATCATGCAGGCTTTCCTAAACTACTGCAGAGTTTCAGACCTGAATTACCTTTCATCCAGATCATGGCTGCAGTCTTTGGGAAGATTATTTTTTTTAACCATTAGTTTTTTTCCTACCCTCCATCATTTTTATACCCTAGATGATATTCTTAATTAAATTAAGTTAAATGCTAATTTGATCATATGAGGCTATTCTGTCTAAAACCCTTTCAGAGTTCCTATTGCCCTCAGGATAAAATTCTGTCTTCTTAATATGGTTTGTGTGTTGGTTTCCTAGGGCTGCCATAGCAAAGTATTACAGACTAAGCAAAATATTAATTTTGCCTGAAATGCATGCATAATTTAATAAAACAGAGTACTATTTAATAGCAGTCTTAAAAATAAATAAAATTAAACAAGTAAATTATACTTGTAAATATAAGTAGTAGTAAATATGGTGAAAACATGTATTTCTCACAGTTGACTGTAAGAAATCTTTTTGTTCCACTTCACATCAGTTTTCTAGTGTTGATGCTAAAACATGTAAGGTTGGGTTGTTAAATAACATGCTATGTGTAAAGTTTAATGATCTTACCTCCCTTTTTTGGTACACTGAAATGTTATAGAATCATACAAATAATGTTACAGAAAGACAGGGTAGAAATGAAAACTTATGTTTGGGTAGGACTGCATCCTCAATAAAATGACAACATTTAACAATATTGAATAACCTAGTTGTTTGTCCTCCCAAGAATATTTCATTTCTATCCTTTCACTATAAAAATTTTTTTAACAATTCCTCCCTCCCCCCCATTTTTCATATTATTGGTAAGCCCATTCTCTTAGTTTGTTTTCAAACAGTGCCCCCTTGTGGAGGCCTCTTTCAGGGCTTCACCATGGGGACCCAAATAACATTTCTCTTCCTTTTTGCCCAGGGAAAATGCATTGTTTCCATCATGTTGATTTATTTACTCCATTTAAATGTTGTCTTCTTGAAACTTCTCCCCCTTATTTCACTTTTAGAATCTTGAAAAATACTCTTTTTTAATCAGAGTTTTCTATCTAGTGTTAATGAGTGGTATTTTCTTAGCCCGTTCTAAATAGTTGAGGTAATTTTGTGTACTTGGGTGAATTTCTCATAATGATGGTTTTTAAAATATATTAACTGAGCTAACAAAATTATTTCACTTAAAATTTTTTTCTTTGGTAGTCCTTACTTGAAGACATTTTCCTTTTTTTAGGTTAACTATTAATCCAAAGGTTTAACACATCTGTTAAGTAATGTAATCTTATCTTCTACTTAATTTCTTTTTTTTCCCTTTCCAGGGGACCTCCGAGCTTGCACGTACTGTAGAAAAATAGCCTTAAGCTATGCTCATTCCACAGACAGTAATTCCATCGGGGAAGACTTGAATGCTCTTTCAGATTCTGCCTCCTCTGTGTCTATCCTTGATCCGAACGAACCCCGAACACCTGTCGGGAGTAGGAAAGCCAGCCGCAACATATTTTTAGAGGATGATTTTGCCTGGCAAAGGTACTGTCACTTAAATACAATTTTATATTTGAGAAATAGTGATAGTCTGGTGCCCTATGAATGCTTTTAGTTAAATGTTTACCTTCTTTGAATTATTTCTGCATATTCCCTGTTTTCTTTTTTTTCTTTGGCTTGCCTCCAGAAGGATCACAGAAGATGTTTTTGGACAATGATTATACTGATTAATTAAAATGTAAGCCCTACAAGACGGGAGACTTTGTATCTTACTTACTTTCTATCTCTGGCACCAAGAACAGTGTTTGACCTATACTCTTTTCTTGGTGATATTTGTTGAATAGGCAATAGAAGTTATGGAGATTAATAATTTCTAATGTGGTCTTCTTAGAGAATGAGAATGCTGATAAGATTTGTATTTATAATATTTGCAATGAAATTAGATTTTTATTCTTTTTAGGGAACAATTCATGTTTTGCACGGATGTCAAAGGTGGCATAATTTTAGGTTTTGTGCTGATTGGTTGATGTTCACTCTTTTTATTAGTCATCATGTGTCTCTGGAAGGCACTACTGTCTTCTCTTGACAGAGGTAGATGCTGAGGTGCAGAGAGATTAAGGAAGGTGTCTAAGATCACATGGCTAGTAAGTGGTAGGCCCTGCACTTGGACCTGGGTATGCCTGACTCTGCAGTGCTGTTCCAGTGGTTTGTGGTGCCTGAGAATAAAATATTTGCGTTTTAGGATTTTCTACCCCCAAGTCATTTCAATGTTATGTTATTCATGTAAGAAGGATCTCTATAAGCACTCATTCAACCAGTTTATGATATTAATGGCATTTCATATATTTGATAATAAACTATTACCAGTCTTTTGACATTTGGTATACTTAAGATAAAAACCATACTCTTTCCACCTTAATTAAAGGAAGGAAACAAAAATGGCCTGTAATCTCATAATTACAAGGGAAAACAGTCTGCTTTTAAATGTTAAAGCAATTCAGTGAAATTGAATTTGTTTGTTACTGTCCAAAATCATCTCAAGTTTTTCCTTTTTCCTATATAGTTTGATTCATTCAGACTCCTCAAATACTGCTCTTTCAACAAGACTTGTATCTGTTCAAGAGGATGCTGGGAAATCTCCTGCTCGAAATAGGTAAATTGCTAAATGAAAATACAGTATTCTGTGTCTGCTTTTTCTTTTTTTCCCGTAATGAGAAGAACATACCGATAAAAATGGGTGGAATTGGTTGTCATACAGTCTCTGAGCTCTCATTTTGCTGGTCAGCTCTCACTTGTACTGAGTGGCTTTTTTCCACTCTTCTCCACTGGTTTTAGATTTTGGAATCTAGGTTAGCAGACGAACTTAACTTTAGTCACCTATTAAAAACAAACAAAAACTCCTCCTTTGTATTTTACGTCTAGTTACATATATTCTCAATTATTTCTTTTCTTGTTAGCCAAATTTCTTGAAACTGTTGCCTATAATCATTCTACACCTGCACACTTCCTTCCTTTTTAACTTAGCTTACTAATGTGCACATCTCCCCACTTTGAAAATGCTTTCCTTTTAGAAGTTCAAGTGGTGAGTTAAGTCATTATAAACCTGGAGAACTAGACACCTAAGTCACCGTGGTTTAACATACTTTTAACAAGTATTGTTGAGTACCTACAAATTATGTACCTGGGATATAGTAGCCAGTCAAACAGATGAAAATTTAAAACACCAAAAAAACATAAGAAATAGGGGTGGAGAGTAGAATATTAAATATTGTAGTTAGTGCAGACCTCACTGAGATAAAGACCTGAGGTTGTGAGGGAATAGCCCTGTGGCTGTTTTGTAGAAACAGGGAATAGCACATTGCTGAGAGGGAACATTCTGGCAAGGAAAAGGAAGAGGTCTTGTGTATCTGGAGTTCAGCATGCCTACAGTTAATTGTAAGGGCTTCATCGTTTACCCTGGATGAGATGGGAAGCTACTGGAGAGTCTGAGCTTTCAAAAGTTTTTATTTTTTTTTTTAGATTATTTTGAAAATAATTCAAGCTTGCAAAAAGTTGCAAAAATAATAAAATAAGTTTTCCTATATTTTTCATTAAGGTTGACTAAGTTACATTAGCCCATTTGCTTTGTTACTTTCCATATTGTATACATGGTGCTTTTTTCTGAACTATTTGAGAGTAAGTTACAGACTTAGCATCTTTTATTTTAAAAAAAGTAATAAGCTTTATTTCGTAGAGGAGTTTTAGGTTCGCAGTAAAATTGAGTGGAATGTGCAGAGAGTTGCCGCATGACCCCTTACCCTCACTACAGGTGACCTCTCCCATTATCCGCATCCTTCACCGGAGTGGTACGTGTGTTACAGCTGATGAACTTAGCCGACACATCGTTATCACCAGAGGTTGTAGTGCACACACAGTAGGGTTCTCCCTCGGTCTGGTGCATCCTGTGGGTCTGGAGAGTGTATCGTGACACTCACCCACTATCGTGGTACAGTACAGAATAGTTTCACTGTCCTACAGATCCTGTGTGCCCTGGACGTTCATCTCTCCCGTCTCCCAGCCATGGCAACCACGGGTCTTTTTACTGTCCCTGTGGTTTTGCCTTTTCCAAAATGTCATAGAGTTGGAATTATACGGTTTGTGTGTATCACTTTTGCTTAGTGATATGCATTTACGTTTCTTTCATGTGTTTTCATAGCTTGATAGCTCATTTGTTTTTAGTGCTGATTGATATTCCATTGTCTGGATGTCCCACAGTTTATTTATCCACTTATTTACTGAATGATATCTCGGTTGTTTCCAGGTTTTGGAACTTACAAATAAGCCTGCTTTAAACATCCACGGGCAGGTTTTCATGTGGTCATGTACTCAGTTTATCTGGGTTAATACCAAGGAGTGCGATTGCTGGGTCATGTGTTGAAGAGTATGATTAGTTTTATGTGAAATTGCCAAGCTGTCTTCCAGAGTGTCTGTACCGCTAGCATTCGTACCGGCATTGAGAGTTCCTGTTGTTCTCCGTCCGTGCCGCCACTCGGTGTTGTCAGTATCCTGGATTGTGGTCAGTCTAGTAGGTGTGCGGTGATACTGCAGTGTTTTCGTTTCCAATTTCCTAGTTATATACGATGCTGGACTTTTTTTTATATGCTTTCTTGCCATCTGTATATCATCTTTGGGGAGGTGTCTACCTCGGTCTTTTAAAAAATTAAGCTGTTTGTTTTCATGTTGTTGAGTTTTAGGAGTTTTAAATCTTGGAGAAGTTTTAAATTATACCAATTTAAGTTGGCAGATATTGGAGAAGTCCTTTGTCAGATGTGTCTTGTGGAGATCTTCTCCCAGTCTGCGTGGCTTGTCTTCGAGTTCTCTTGATGTCTTTTCACAGAGCACAGGCTTTCAATTTTAATCAAGTCCAGCTGATCAGTTCTTTCTTTCTGGGATCATGCTTTTGTGTTATATCTAAAATGTCAGTGCCATACCCAAGGTCATCTAGATTTCCTGCTGTGTTGTCTTCTGGGGGGTTTGTAATTTTGTGTATTATATTTAGGTTTGTGATCCATTTTGATTTAATTTTTGTGAAGGGTTCAAGGTCTGTCTGGAATCTTTTTTTTTTTTGCATGTGGATGTCTCATTGTTCAGCACCATTTGTTGAAAAGACTCTATCTTTTCTCCATTGTCTTGCCTCTGCCCCTTTGTCAAAGTTGAGTTGACTGTATTTAAGGGGGTCTATTTCTGGGCTGTCTGTTTGTTCCATTGGCCTATTTGTGTATGCTTTTGCTGGTGCCACCCTGTCCTGGTTACTGTAGCTGTATCGTAATTCTTAAAGGTGGGTCGTGTCAGTCCTCCAGCTTAGTTCTCCTTCAGTATTGTGTTGACTATTCTGGGCCTTCCGTCTCTCCGTATAAACTTCATAAACAGTTTTTCAATATTCACAAAGTTCAGTTGCTGGGACTTAGATTGGGGTTACATTGAATCTGTAGATCAAGTTGGGAAGAACCGACATCTTGGTAATATTGAGTCTTCCTACCCATAAACATGAGACGTCTCTCTGTTTACTTAGTTTTTGATTTCTTTTGTCAGAGTTTTGTAGTTTTCCTTATAGAGATCCTGCGCATATTTTGGTAGATTAATACCTAATTATTTCATTGGGGGGTACAAGTGGTAATGTGTTTTTAATTTCCAATTTCACTTGTTCATTGCTGGTATATAGGAAAGTGATGGACTTTTGTAAGTTAGCCTTGTATCCTGCAACCTTGATAGAATTGCTTATTAGTTTTAGGAGCTTTTATTGATTTTTTAGGATTTTTACGTAGACAGCCTTGCGATCTATGAACAAAGTCCGTTTTTAATTCTTTTTTCCCAGTCGGTTTTCCCTCTATTTTCTTCTCTTGTCTCCAGTACTCAGTGTGAAGAGCAGTGCCGAGAGGGACACCACTGCTTTGTTTCTGATCCGGTGG
This sequence comes from Carollia perspicillata, assembly GCA_004027735.1. Lineage (NCBI taxonomy): Eukaryota > Metazoa > Chordata > Mammalia > Chiroptera > Phyllostomidae > Carollia > Carollia perspicillata. Next base: position 30,465 of record PVKM010003905.1, read on the forward strand.
GCACGCTCTGAGCTCATCACCATTAGGTGTTATGTTAGCTGCCGGTCTTTTGGAGCTGTTCCTTATCAGGTTGAGGAGGTGGCCCTTTAGTCCTAGTTTGCTGAGAGTTTTTATAACGAATGGCTATTGGATTTTGTCAAATGCTTCTTTCTACATCTATTGATGTGATCACACAGTTTTTCTTTAGCCCGGTGGTGTGGTGGGTTATACTGATACTGATTGATCTTCCAAGGTTGAACCAGTCCTTCATACTTGGGGGAAATCTCTCTTGGTTATGGTGTGTAATTCTTTTTATACACTGTTGGGTCAGATTGCTAAGATTTTATTCAGGATTTCTGCATGTATGTTCATGAGAGACATTGATCTGCAGCTTTCTTTTCTTGTAAAATCTTTAATATCTTCGCCTGGTTTCGGTAGTAGAGTAGCGATTAGATCATAGAATGAATTAGGGAGCATTCCCTCTGCTTTCTTTTGTGAAAGCGATTTGAGAAAATTGGCATAGTTTCTTCCTTAAATGTTTGTTAGACTTCATCGGTGCACTCTTCTGGCTTGGCGATGAGCCAATTTCCTTCCCATCAAGGAAATTTGTTATTTATACCATAGTGTTTGTGATCTCAAGCATTTCTTTTTTATTCTTTCTTAGAATTTTTACCTCTCTGCTTACATTATTTGCCACTTGCATGTTGTCTGTTTCCGTTAAAGCCCTTAGCACATAAATCATAGTTTTAAAAAACTCTTGGTATGAGAATGCCAACATTCTTTGCCATCACTGATTCCGGTTCTCATGCTTGATCAATCTCTTTAAATTGTATATTTTACCTTTTAGTGTGCCTTATATATTTTTTTTGTTGTTGAAAGAATGGCATGATTTACTGGGTTAAAGGAACTGAGGTGAATAGGCCTTCAGTGATGTGGTAACGTCTGGAGGGAAGGGAATTTTGTCTTGTGATTAGGTCTCAGTCTTTCAGTGAGCCTGTGCCTGTGAACTTGAGGAGTGCCTCTCAGCTATTTCCCCAGTAGGTGGGACAGGATGGCGCAGCTGTTCTTTATTTCTGGATTTTGTGGAGCGGGTCGGCCAGTTATTTAGAAGAATGCCCCTCAGTTTGGATTTGTCTCGTGCTTCCTCGTGATTAGATTTAGGCTGTGCATTTGTGGACAGCAGTTCTTTGGAAGTGATGTAGTCTGTTATGTTGGAGAGGATATGGTGATACAAGTTTATCCCATTGTTAATAATGGACTTGCTCTCTTGGTTAAGATGGTGTCCCGAGTTTCTCCTCTGTAAAGTGATAATTTTTTTCTTTGTAATTAATGATGTGTGGAGGAGATACTTGGATACTCTCTAAATGCCCTGTTCCTTATCGATCTCTCGCTCAACAGATTCAGTATCCAGTTATGATTTATCTTAGGATCGTTACCTCCTAACTTTATCACCACTTCTTTTACACTCACTAGTTGACATTCTACTCTAAAACAGCTTTCCCTTACAGAGGAGTTTTGAGTGGGGGGTTTGGGAGGATTACATGGTCTGCAGTATATTTTCAGAGGCGCTCTGGCTGCTCTGTTGAACAGATTGTAGGACCTAAGAGTAGAAGCAGGGAGACCACTTAGAAAGCTGGTGCAGTGATCCAGGCGAGAGAACTGACGCAGGTGTGAGGGGGAGAAGTGGAGGTGGGTGGTCAGACTCGAGGTGTATTTTGATTGCAGTACTAACAGGATTTGCTAAACTACTGGAGGTAAAAGAGGACTCGAGTTTTTGGCCCGAGTGGTTGGAAGGCTGGAATTCCCATTTATTGAGATGGGGAAGACTTGCACAAACAGTTTGATTTTAGACATGTTGAATTTTAGATACCTTCTAGACATCCAAGTGAGATGTCAAACAGATGTATGGATCTAGAGTTCAGGAGAGACGCACAAGCTGGATATACAAACTTGGGTGTTGTATTCATGTGGATGGTATTTAAAGCTATGAACTAGGATGGAGATCATGAAAAGAGTGAGTGTGGAAAGCAAGGAAATAAGGACCAAGGACTGAGATTGGGGAAATAAAGAGGAAGCAGAAAAGGAGCCTTAGAGGAAGATGAGGTGAGAGGAACACCCGGAAAGCATGCTGTCTGGGTAGCCAAGTAAAGACAGTTTTTCAAGGAAGGGGAAATGGTCCTGATGATAATATCAGGTGAGATGAGTGCAATCTGACCCTTGGATGCAGCCATAATGTTGCCAGCCTCAGTAGGCAATCCTGAGTCCCGCAAGGTTCAGCAGAGAACGGAAGGAGAAGTGATACAGTGAAGGAGGGAAATGCAGAGGGATGTGGAGACGAGACAGGTTTTTAAAAGGTGGGATGACAGTGTTCCCGGTGGCGTATGCATAAGTGTGGAGATTGCCGTGCTGATCTACAGTATGTTTTCATGTGTTTTGAACAATGTTAAGATTGATGTAAGTCTTTAGGAAAGATATAATTGAGTCAGTATTTATATGTAAAATTTTAGCCAGCATTCTCACTACCAGGCTAGAATATATTACAACAAGAGTGACTAATTTTCTTTTATTCTTGTTGCCATTGTATCAGAATATGAGTAGGGATGGTTAGAATGTCAAAGAAGTAGAATGCATGAGTAATTAATACACACATTGGAAAAGATATTTTAATTAGTTTTTAGTTAGTTGAAAAAGACATAGTGGCAACTTTTCACTAAAAAAGAAAAGCCCTGAAATGAATAACTAATTACTTTAAAAATCTTGTTTATATATTTTTGTTTGATAGCTGTGGTTTCTCATTAACCATTAAGAATGACTTTTTGCTACACCTATTGTAAACCTCTGAGTCATTTTTGAAATTATTTTAGAAGTATCTTTATCTTCATGGTGGGGAGACCATAGTTTTTTGAGTGAGACCTGGTTTTGAATGGCAGCCCCTTTATTAGCTGAGTTCTTAGATAAATTACTTAATCTCTGATTCTTGATTTCTTTATGTACAGAATGGATCTAGTAGTATCTATTCCATAGGATTAAATGAGGAAAGAAATATATATTGCTCTATCGAATGAGTGTATATATAGTGATGGCTACATCATAGGTGCTTTTGCCTTTTAGTCTTTATATGAAGCTAAAACTGGGTTTCATTTTTATCTAGGTAGAAGCTAACTAAATTTCTAGGTAAAAATTTTTTATACATAAAAGCTTGCTCAGTGCTCTTGATTTTCTACTTACAAGTCATTTATTTGGTAACTTTGCCAAGGAGCAAAATTAAGGATATTATGTTAAGTACTCATACAGCAAGAGAGGAAACAAATTCTCACTAATTTTTTTATTGATCAAATTCAAAATAAAGTAATAATTAGGGACAATTTTTAAATTTAGGTCTACTAATGAGAAGGAAGGAATTCTTACTGGGGGGATAACATTTTGCTCAGTGGTGGTTCAAAGTTAGTGTTCCCTGATATCAGAGCATTAGAGATGTTTGACTCAGAAGGCCGTTCTTATTTTGTTGGTTATGCAAAAGCTCTTTGGCTTGTGGGCCATGCTTTCCTGTCCCTGATCTGCAAGGTTATTTCTGATTTAGACTGTGATTCTTTATATTCGTCAATTAAATACAAATACTAATTCTCTGCATTTTAACAAGAAGAGTTTATACCTATTTCCTTTGAAATATTACCGATATATGAACTACATCTGTAGTTGTTTTTCTGTAATCTTCCCATAATGACTTTCTTTTAAAGTTATTTTGAAATAATTTTAGACTAACACAGAAATTGGAAGTAGAGTACTGAATATCTGGTTGCTCTTCCCCCCGTCTCCCCAGTGATAACGTCACACGTAACCATCACAAGTACTTTTAAATGCACCGTGACAGTGGCAAACCGGCATTTATTTAAAAGTGAATTTTTGCTGTAATTGCATTTATTGATGACTGGTTTAGCACATGTGGTTTCACTTCTTGGTTTTGTTTCCAGATCAGCCAGCATCACCAACCTGTCACTGGACCGATCTGGATCTCCCATGGTGCCGTCGTACGAGACGTCTGTCAGTCCCCAGGCCAGCCGGACGTACGTTAGGACAGAGACCACTGAGGACGAACGCAAAATTCTTCTGGTACTGGTCCAGTCTCTCTGACCCAAAGCTAGTTTTGATCATAAAGACTGTTTTCCTCTCTGATTTTTCTTTTTAAAAGAAACATACAAATGAAGCAGCCAGTTAGCATATAAATTAAATAGGGGAAGTAGTTATTACTTAAGTTCTTAGCTTAAGAGCTGAAGCACCTTAAGTTCTTATTAGGATCACCTGAGAAATTCTATGTTCATATATTGGATTAATACTTCCTCGACTTTTCTTTTTTAGATAATAAGTTATATTGGTTTTTTTCTTTTCTTTTTTTCTTTCTTTCTTTTTTTTTAGAGAAAGGGGAAGTGAAGGAGAAAGAGAGGTAAAGAAACATGTGTGGTTTCCTCTCACATGGCCCCCATTGGGGACCCGGCCCACAACCCAGGCACGTGCCCTGACTGGGAATTGAACCGTGACCCTTTGGTTCGCAGCCCACACTCAATCCACTGAGCTACACCAGCCAGGGCTTGACCTTTTTTCATCTGGCAAGATCAGAATTCAAGCACCTACATACAAGAGCTCACCTTTTAGTTTGGTCCCAGGTTGCTGTTAACTTTAAGACATGTTTCTCATACACATGGCATGGAATACTTTTCAGACATTTAATCCTATATGTTTATATGAAATAATAATCAGTTTATAGAATTTATCTCTTTGGAAAATACTATGTTCAATCCTAAGAGTGACTCAAAGAAATTGAAGGTAGGACTTCTGCTCTCAAGCTTGTGATTCAAAGGGTAGACACGGGGTTGATGGGCAGGTCCTTAGTAGTAAAAGAAGTAATACTTTAATTATAAAAAAAATAGAAAGATTATTAGTAGTGAGGGAGTCAGTAAATACTTTATTTTTATTGTATTTTTAAAAAAGATTTTATTTATTTATTTTAGAAACAGGGAAATGGAGAAAGAGGGAGAGAGACATGAGTGTGTGAGAGAAACATAAATGGGTTGCCTCTCGCATGCCCCCAACTGGGGACCTGGCCCACAACCCAGGCATGTTCCCTGACAGGGCATCGAACTGATGACCTTTTGGTTTGTGGGACAATGCCCAAACCAATGAGCTACACTAGTCAGGGCCAGGAAAGACTTCAAAATGAATGGCTTGGACTGGCCCTTAAAGGATGGAATAGATTTGGCTAGGCGCTGGGGAAAACAAACCTTATTAAAAGGTGTGAGGAAAGGAATAGTGGCGAGCGGAAGCATGGCATTATTCATGGACTGAAGTGGGACTTAGTAATTGGGAGAGGTTGGGGGAGAGATTAAACTGGAGTCTGTTGGCAAGGAGAATGGAAAGTTATTTGGGGCTACCTGGTGGAAATTGGTGAATTCAGTCTGTACAAGTTTAGATTTGGGCCTGTAGGCACGGAGTGATGTTCGAAGTTTTTTTGAGAAGGGAGTAATTAATTGGAGGCCCTTCTTAGGAGAATTAACCTGGCAGCTGTGGGTAGGTGAGAAGGGTGAGACTCTGGTGAAGGCTGCTAGAATCATTTACTGTAGATGAGTGTTACTGGCTGTTCAGTCCCTCTCTCTTGGCCCATTTCCAAAGAGGAGTATGAAATTTTCTACTTAGGTAACCAAGAGACTGATAATAATGTGCCATTGACTGAAAAAACTTATTTGGGAGAGTTGGTTTTTGGTGGGGTGGGGTGGGGTGGGGTAGGGTGGAGGGTAGTGGGTTTTCAAGAGGAAAAGTTACATGTGGAGTTAGATGAGCCGAGTCGAAGCTGTTCCCCATGTCGGTATCATTTCTAGTGTGTAAGTGAGCTATACAAAGACAAAAGAATTGAGTTTCTTCTCATTAATCTAAAAATCACAAGAGACTCTGAAAACGTATGTAGCATCCTACTCAGGAGTAATCAGTCGCTTGTATTGTGACTTCAGGACAGCGTTCAATTAAAGGACCTGTGGAAAAAGATCTGCCATCACAGTAGTGGAATGGAGTTTCAGGATCACCGCTACTGGCTGAGAACTCATCCTAACTGCATTGTAGGGAAGGAGCTGGTCAACTGGTTGATCCGAAATGGACACATTGCTACAAGGTAATGGGATCTTAAGAAAGAAAGACTTTTAAATATTATTTATTAATTTACTTTTAATGAGGACACATTGTTGTGGATATAAGGGGGGCAATGTTCTTTGTGAGCAGCGTTTGCTTCTCACATTTGGTGTGTGGGGTGCAAATTGTCAACCCTCCTCCCTTCTGGGCTTTAACCAGTACAGATGCAAGGAACCAATGAGGGTCGCAAGTTGCTTAATTTAATAAAAGCAGATGTGTGCAGTAATTCCCCAGACACAGAGCTCTTTAGTTAAGTAGGATTGGAAAGTAACCGGGCCCTAAGACCGCAGTGGCTTCTGTGGCTACTGTGCTAATCTGGACGTTGCAGTCTGTCTTGAGAACTGGGTCCATAAGCCACACCTGGAGAGCCTTAGAGAGATTTGTTAAAACCTCACAAGTCATGTGCAAAAAAGAGAAAGACAGGTCCTGTTGCCATTCAAGGTAGAATGTTCCCTGCCTTTTCTGCTTGATTGGATTGGCTGCTTTTCCTCTCCTGGGAAGAAAAGTATGTAGGAAGAGAGACAGACAACGCTGAGCAGTGAAGCTCTGGGTTTCCTTTTCGGTTTAATCTCTTTTTAGCTTTATGCTTTCAGTGAAGTTACTCAATCTTATTGAGGCTTGGACCTCTGTGTTCTACTAGGAGGAAAATACAGTTTTGTGAAGAAGCCGTCATGAGATGAAATAATATAGCTTAAGTGCTCTATACATTGTGAAAGGCCGTATAAATGCAATGTGTTAATGTGTCTGTATAGGTATAAAGTACATGTCAGTCTATATGTACATCTATAGTATTTGGTATTGTCTTCTCATCAAGACTACAAGCAAAACAAAGACTATAAGCTCCTTGAGGGCAGGAGTCATGCTAGTCTCAACATCTTTTTTTAACTTGTAAGTGTTGGGCTGTGCATGCATTGAGTATTTCAAAAATGCTGGAATTAAATTTTGTTTTGTTAGGACTGCCTTACCAGTAGGTTCTCTTATACTATAGTACCTGGAAAAAAATATTTTAAATTAGCTTTAAGTCTCTTTGGTTTTAACCCTTCACTTGTCCAAGGACAATTTGAAATTCCTACTCTGATGGGGATAGAATTCAGTTTGTGTCTGTCTTATATATTTTTAAAATCCTCACCCTAGGACACGCTTATTTGATTTTAGAGAGAGGGGAAGGGAGGGAGGGAGAGGGAGGGAGAGAAACATCCTTGTGAGAGGAACACCCATCAGTTGCCTCCTGCATGTGCCCTGACCGGGAATTGAACCCGCAACCCTTCAGTCTGGGGGATGGTACTCCAATCAACTGAGCCACACCGGCAGGGCTGTGTCTCAACTTGTACCTGTAAAATTGTTCTGACTGATGTGCCTGTAAAGTTATTCTGATTGACTTTTAAAAGTTCTCACTGGTGTTGGTCTTGATGCAGGGCACAGGCTATCGCGATCGGACAAGCGCTGGTCGACGGGCGCTGGCTGGACTGTGTTAGCCACCACGATCAGCTGTTCAGGGATGAGTACGCGCTGTACAGACCGCTGCAGGTACTCCCGCGCCCCCGCCAGTGAGCACGCTGCCGGCGTGTTGTGCAGTCTTTCAGCATCAGCAGGGATAAAAAGGAGTTGAATTACTCAAAGATACATTTCTCTTAACATAGTTTTTCCTTGCCGGTTGTGGAAAATGAAAATGTTGTTTTTACTGAGAGGTGGTGGAGATAAAGAAAAAAAAAACCAATCTATTGGAATCAAACAGCATTCAGCTGGCGTGCCTTTTCTTATGGCCAGCCTGTGGCATTTCAGTTGCTTGTCATTTGGCTTCAGTGGTTTTCAGTTTTACCATGTCGGTGTTTTTAGGGCTAAGAGGGACTTTACGTAACAAAATGTTTGAAAAAATTTAATGTTACCATTGCAATTGGCCTTGACTCATTAGCAAAATTAAATTGTATGGCAATGGTAAATGATGAATATTCTTGTTTTAACTTTAACTAGGAAAGTGGGAATTATTTAAAGATGGACTTTTTAAAAATGTGTTTTCACTTTTGGTTTATGTTACTTGGATATCTGTACTATTTAGTGACGCCTTTATGAACTAAAACTGGAAAATCGTTGGTTACAAAAGACATGACTCAAAAGAATGGTGTGATGTTATTTGTTAAAATCTAAAAGCTGTTTTCCAGGGTGTGTTCTAGGGTAAATTCTAAAATGCTTTCACTCTCGGGACCAAGAGATGAAGTGAAACACTATAAAATCTGTATATTGTGTTTTGTTTGTCATGTGCAGCCTATACCAACTGATTAATGAAAATGGCAATTTTAAGAGTGGAATTGTCAGCATGATGTTGGTTTACAACTCAGCTGCTATTAATTTGCTTATTTTTATTTGCTGTTAATTTGCTAAGCTTTGTAGAAGTACGGGGCGAGAATTTATTTGCAGTAGGACAGCCTTGATGTTGCCACTGCAGGCGACTTGCTTAGACCCCGTGTCGATCCTTTCAGAGCACAGAATTCTCTGAGACCCCTTCCCCAGACAGCGACTCAGTGAACTCGGTGGAAGGACACTCCGAGCCGTCCTGGTTTAAGGACATCAAGTTTGATGACAGCGACACAGAACAGATAGCTGAAGAAGGTGACGATAATTTGACTAGTGAGTTGAACTTTCTCAAGTTTTAGTTTTTACGAATCATTCCTGCATATGTATGTTAAGAAGAATGTTTTGTTTGCTTAGTTGAAACAATCCTACTTTAAGATTTATGGCTCTAACTAAATGTAAACATCTGATAGCAATCCTTGTCTTAGATACAGTATTTTCTTAAGAAACCTATGTGTTAGGCTACTGGCGTTTTTAGATTTTTGCCATAGTCTCTAGTATGCAGCAGCTTAAAAATAACTCTGAGCTAATAAAATCACAGCAGACAACTTTCTCACCTCTTTGCTATGATGTCGGACTTTTCTGCAGAACCTCCAATATATTTTTTCATTTAAAAAATTCATTTCATAATTTAACTTGATCCAATTTTATTAAGTCTACACAGAAGTAAGTGAAAATACTGTATCCATTTTGGTATTGCACATTGGGCTTGTATATTAAAAAAACCATTTTTCTCCTTTCCTCCGATACCCTGATGAAACCCGTTGTTTACTCCCCTCCTCTCCCTATATTTCTTTCCCCTCCCAACACTAAAAGATTCTGCCAGTCCTAGCAAGCGCACCTCAGTCAGCAGTTTCCAGTCCACAGTGGACAGTGACTCAGCCGCTTCCGTCAGCCTGAACGTGGAGCTGGACAACGTGAACTTCCATATCAAGAAGCCCTCCAAGTACCCACATGTGCCCCCTCACCCTGCTGACCAAAAAGGTAGGAGGTGGTCACCATCTAGAATCCAGAGGCAGGCTGGAGAGCTGGGCCGGAGGCTCTCCTGCCAGCTAGCCCCTCCGACTTCCTCTGGCCTCGATGGCTGAGGTCGTCTGGTGCGGGTTTTGTTCCAGCCTTCTCCATTTCCTTCCCACCCCCTTCCCACACCTTTTTTGGTTGGTTCCTTTTATTTCTTGTTTTCTCCCTCCGTGCTACCAAACCCAGTTGAAAGGAACTATATCCGACTGTTCTTCCCTTAATGTGCAACTTCCAAGGTGGCATATCTTTGCATTTATAACATGGATGTTCTGCTCTACTCATTTCTTCATTTAACATTTTAAAGCCTCTTTGCTTATGCTGTTACCCAGTAGCTTATTGCCCTACACTTTTTCAGATGTTTGAACTAGATTATGGGAAAGACATTCACATATTCTAAGACATCTTTGTACTGTAACGTAAAATGCTTTTTATGTGTGTGCTGTATTTGTTAAAAAGTTTTCTTCTCTACGAAAGGAATTCATTCTTTCTTTTTAGCTGTCTTATTTGAGACTTTACTGTAGCGACTCAAAAATAATAATGGCCATATTCAAAAGAAATTTGGTATAAAAGGAAAAAGAAGGTAAACCATTACTAAAGTCTAACATAGCAGTACATAAGAAATGAAATGCTTTTAAAAGTGGGCAAAGAGGTTTACTCTTTGGATGTAATTAAAAGCCAATTTAAAGTTTAATCCTAAAATGGCACTGTAATAAAGTAAATACATAACTAAATAAACAGTTATGGGATTTCATTATGTTATGGTAACTGAAAAGTCATTATTATGAAGATGAAGCCATTTATTCCACGGTTTTTCCTGCAGTGTGAACTTGTAACATTTAGCTCTTTAAAGCTGACTTGTCTGCGCAGAGTAGACATGCTTTCCGAATTCTTTGCTGCTCCCTGTTTTGAACCTAACAATATGATCATAAAAGAGAAGCTTTTGAACTTGAACAGCTGTGCTGAAATAATTGGAAACAATCACATGTCTGCAACACATTTCTTACATTGTCAGTATTAGCCATTGTCATCAAGATGTGGTAGAATGCCATTTGAGTTGCAGTAATGAAAAGCTATATCTTACTTAACAACAGAAACTTAGAGAGGGTGTTGGAAAAGATGAGACTAAAATAACATTGACCATGAGAAAGATACTCATCTTTATGAGAGTCCTCAAAACAGAAGGTGGAAAAATGGGGGAGAACATTTGGGTGAGTGTAAAAGGACAGTGCAGCAGGTGTGACGCCTGTGTGATGGTGAGCTGTGGACTGGTCATATGGAGGATGTTGGACTGTGCCTTTGTAACATGAATTACAGGTGTGGGTCAGAGGTTTAGTGTCTGTCATGATGGAGAGTATCTGTTCTCCGGACACATCTGTTGGCAATTTCATTTTGCTGAAAGGAGAGTGTGAGATACATTTTTGACTTGCTGATGATTTCACCTCATGGAAAGTTAAGAAGGTCTTGAGACTCCAGGCCCAGATGGAGGCATAGGTAAATGCACTGTGCCTCCTTGCACAACCAAAAGAAGGACAACATCAAATTTAAAAACAAAAAACAACCAGAACGGCAGAAAATTGAACTGTATGGAACTCTGACAACCAAGGAGTTAGAGAAGAAACATTCATCTAGACGGGTAAGAAGTTGGACCTAAGGAGGAACACACTAAGGCACATCATAATTACATTACCCAAGATGAAAGAGAAGAAGAGAATCTTAAAAGCAGCAAGAGAAAAGGAGAGTTACCTACAAAGGAGTTCCCATTAGACTACCAACTGATTTCTCAAAAGAAACCTTACAGGCAAGAAGGGCTGGAAAGAAGTATTTCAAGTCATGAAAGGCAAGAACCTACATCCAAGATTATGTAGCAAAGTTATCATTTAGAATGGAAGGGCAGATAAAGTGCTTCCCAGATAAGGTCAAGTTAAAGGAGTTCATCATCACCAAGCTCTTATTATATGAAATGTTAAAGGACTTACTTAACTAAGAAGAAGAAAGGGATCAAAACTGTGAATAGTAAAATGACAAAAAACTCACAACTATCAATAACTGAACTTAACCCCCCTCAAAAAACAACAACAAACAAACAAACAAACAAAGCAAACAACTAGAACAGGAACAGAATCACAGAAATGGAGATTACCTGAAGGGTTATCAGCAGGGAGGGGATGTGGGGAGGAGGGGGTAGATGTACAGGGAATAAAAACATAATTGATAGGTACAGAATAGATGGGGGGAGTGTTAGGAGTAGTATAGGAAATGGAGAAGCCAAAGAACTTACACGTAGGACCCATGGAGATGAACTGAGGGGAGGAGTGCTGCTGGGAAGGGGGTGCAGGGCAGAGGGGGATAAAGGGGAGAAAAAAATGGGACAACTGTAACGGCCTACTCAATAAAATACACAAAAAAAGAGAAAGTTAAGGTCTTGAAAATCATGAAGAAAATGATGTGTCATCATCGAAGTCATTGTTGCAAAAGAGATTGCTGAGGACAGACAGACATTTTCCTCGGGAAACCTGGCTTCATAGTGTGGGGAGGGCTGGAGCAGCAGACCCAACAGTGACATTTTTATGGTACGACCTCAGGTTGTGTCTCTAAGGAAAATTAAAGGGGAGGCACCTGCTGTTGAAAATACCGTTGTCTTCAATGCTGATGACACATCCGATGGTTTCAATAGCTTGTTAAAGAGGTAGCTACAGGCAGTGGCCATGTTTTCCTGTTACAAGCACAGGCTCTGGTCTCTATGAGCCTCTGTATAAAAAAACACGTAAAAAGCTCAGTGTCTTCGGCAAACGTCGGAACCACTATAATATAACATATCGCTTCGTAGTTTGTTTGACGGTTGTACCAACTGTTGATAAAGTAATGAAGAATTTGATGTCAAGAAGAAGGTCATGCTTCTCAGTAGTGCTGTGGGGCTTTTCTGCCCGTATTCAGTGCTGAGTAACTTTTTAGTCAGCATTTTGAATGTTTTCCAGAACTAAAATGTATTAAAATATAGAAAGAATGTCTAGCATGTTTATAGCAAGATTGGAATTTAAAGATCTTTTCTAAGCAGTAGACTGTGACCAACAAGATAAAATTTAACACAAACATAAAATAATATAATTAGGCTTCAAAACTTTACCATTAACACTCTGGAGAAAGCCATTCTTTATAGTACATGGGATGTTGCCTTTAAACACCTGAAAGAAATTATGTTTCTATTGTGTGTGGCTGAAGGAGGAACCAGGCTCAGTAGTTAGGGGCAGTGAGCCTTTGCCACCGCACCCTGGGAGTGTCCAGGTGGTGTCTGAATGTCCGCCTTTCAGGGTCGTTGAGGGTCGATGGCTGCGTTGGGTGAGAGGTCGGGTAGACTCGGTGACTTCTAAGTTTGCTTTTAACTCAGGATCTGAAATGAAACATCGAGATCTAGAATGTTAAAAGAATTATAGGGGACGGAAGGAATCCTTTAGCCTACTCATTAAGAATAGAGTAGAGGTGGTTCCAGTGTCAAAGAAGGTAATTATTAGATCGACCTCTTGGGTTATTTGCAACCTTAAGAGTCTATAATTTTTAAGAACTTTATAAATCCCTTAATAAATGTTTCTGCCTGTCACGGTTCTCTTGTGTTAGTTTCTAGCATACTGATGTGAATTACTCTTTTTTCTCATTTTTTTTTTGGTGAAGTTGATATTCAGTAATTTGTTTTTTCCAGTGTTACAGTTAAGATAGACACTGATGACCAGCAAGGACAGGTCCTCAGCGAGAACTAGTAGCGACGTGGAAGAAGAACGGACTTCTGCCTCTTTAGTCATTCCTCTTCAAATGCAAACGATGGGTGTTTTTAATCCTTTCATCGAAGTCACTAAATCTTTTCTTCAGGATGGTCCTGTCTTCTAAGGCTGAGGACATTTAGATTTATAAAATTGGTTGAAATAGCTGCACTGAAAAAATCTGCTGTTTTTAATCGTGCGTAAGCAGACCCCTCATTTTCAGAAACTTGTGAAGCTGAGACAGTGTGATCTGTGGTTTGACTAATTTTTCGCTATTGGTCTTGGAGAGCTACACAATGACAATGTATTTTATCCTGTGTTGCAAGCAGGATTCATTCTTGGGAAGTTAATGAGTAGGACATGGAGAGGAAAGTGAAAACCGTGGCTTCCCGAGGCCTGTAGCTCTAACTGCCCGTTTGCAGAGAAACATGGGGTATAGGAGCAAGTGCAGCAGCTCCCTGAGGAAACAAGGGATCAGATCCGGCAGGTGGGATGTTGCACAGGGCATTTGGTCCGGATTCTTTTAAGATTCAGTATCATGAAAAAGAAGAAAGGTGGGATGGGGTCTGATTTATTTATTTAGATTTTATTTATTGATTTTTAGTGAGAGAGGAAGAAAAGGAGAAAGAGAGGGAGGAGAGAAACATCACTGTGTGGTTGTCTCTCGAGCACCCCGTACTGGGGACCTGGCCTGCAACCCAGGCATGTGCCCTGATGGGGAATCGAACCAGTGACCCTTTGGTTCACAGCTCGAGCTCAATCCACTGAGCTATACCAGTCAGGGCGGGGGTCTGCTTTAGGTGGAAAGAATTTGATACGAATGCGCTGTATGAGCCTTACTGGATCTAGGTTTGAGGGTAAAAATTATTAAAGTGTTTTAGAGATAGATAAATTTGAATAAGGGCTAATTTTATGATATTAAGCCATAGACAGTAATCTCGAATGTATAAATGGAATTGTGGCTGTATAGAAGCATGAATGCCCTTATTTTTTAAGAGCTGCATGTTGAAGTATTAGTGGTAAAGTGTGTGATATGTGTGACTTCCAATGGTCAGGGAAAAAAGAGCTTACATAAATGTAGAGAGAAATCAGATTTTGGCAAGTTAACAACTAATGAATCTAGATAGAAGGAATACAGGATTTTCTGTGTGTTTGAAATTTTTTCATGATAAAATGGGGAAGATCATCACTTCTGGAATTTTCATGTAAATACATACATACACATGTATGTGTGTATGTATGGGCTTTAGTATGAAGCGTAAAGCTTGTGAACCCAATAGATACATTACTTGAACGGACAAGGCTGGCATTCATTTCTGTGGGGAGGTGTAGGAACAAAGTGCAACATCTGTTTTTTCTTATCTGGGTACTTCATGTTGTTGTGTTTGGCATGGCACTCTTGAATTTTCTAGATAATTTTTTTTCAGCTTTCTTGGTTGAGGAAAAGTGTATTGGCTTATAAGCGTTGAGTTTTGAAGTATTTGTTTGTAAATGAAATCTACTTGGAAAGAATGTTGTGGAGAACCTATACCTTAAAGTGGTGATTTTCACCTGGTCTGTGGCAAGAGCTTTTAAAACATGTCATACCTGACTATTTAGTCAGGGGCACTGGTCTTTCTTCCCTTGGATTGCCAAATATCGACAACAGCCAATACAGCAATGGCCGCCTTGGTGCGAATGAATCCTAATTATGCCTAGTTTTTGGTCAGATCAGAAAACAATGTATTTTTTGGTGTGCTGCACAATTTCAGTAATTAGTTCATGCGTGTCATGAGGTGAAATTGCCCCTTAAAGGACTCGAAGTGCACCGTGGTTCGATTTGCATGGTCGAAAAGCCCCGCTCGAGCTATGCTTGGTTGCAGACCTCGAGGAGAGTTCATGGGGAAGTAGAGAGTAAGTCTCACTTGTAAGAAAAACATTTAATATTCTAAAAATTCTAAAAGGGCGCATTTACAGTGTGCTCAGCAGTTACTACAACTAACCATTTGGCAGTGTTTGTTTAGAATTTTTGTAAAAGTAAAATTCTAAAAAACAAAAAAAAAGCCTGATAAATTATATCTTTATTTCCTGCCAGTGTTACTTTTGTATTGACTTATTTTATGGTGTATATTATGAAGTCAAAAGTCAGCATGTGTTGTTTTATTAGATGGCTTCTCTCTGTGAACGACCTTGTGTGTAGACAAAGTCATTCTTTGTTAATAACACAGTTATTGTATCAGAAAACTTATGTAACTTCGTAGGCTTGTCATGTAAATTACTGAAGATGTCAATTTCCTTAATCTGGTTTAGTTTTTATAAGGGGAAAATCTGTCAAAGATTATATCTAAAATTACCGTCTCAAGGTTCTGGTGAGTTACTAATTCAGATTTATTAAGTTTAGTGTGAAATGTGTGAAACAAGTTGAAAGACACATTGCAGCCTAAAGCTGCCTCGAATTGGCCAGGCAGTGATGGGTTTAGTATGACTAATACTTTGCGTGTGGGTGTGATCTCTATATAATTGTGCTGGCGTGTTACAGTCATAAGTCTCTCCTTTCTTCCTTCTCTCTCCTGCCTCCTGATATGCAGAGTATCTGATTTCTGACAATGGAGGACAGCAGCTCTCAATAAGCGATGCCTTCATCAAAGGTAATTTTATCAAAAGCTGCACAGGCAACGGCGGCTCTTTTGTTAATGAGGGTGTACTTAAGACCTAGCACATTGATTGGCGCAGAGTATGTGTGGAAATATTGAATAGGTACAGTGTATTCGATTATTTCAGTATCATCACAACACAGTTTTTAATATGTGTAGTAACTTTGAGAATGTTGAGAATCAACAATACATTCTTAGACTTGGTTTGAGAGAAGGTTTCTCTGATCTGAAAAGTAATTCTTTAAAAGGCTTTTAAATAGTATTTGGATTGTAGTCTTCTAAAGGCATAAATAATTTATGCTTTCCTGTAGCGTGAATGTAATATTAAGTTTTGATCTACATGTCATCGGTTGTCAAACTGGTCAAAAAGCCCACGGGCAGACTTCATCCAGTCGAGAATGCTGCTTGCCCTGTGAGGCTGGAAAGGGAAGTAGGCAGGAGGGCATAAAGAACTAACTCTGCTGATCAATTTTTTGAGGACAAAAGGAAGTATAGAGGAATACAAACCTTTTCTTACATCTTCCTTACTTAGCTTACTGTGGAGTAAAGACACTCTTAGTTGATCCAAAACATTTCACAGTGTAGGCCTTGGGTGATGGGAGGGTTTCAAATAAAAGAAAGTAGGGCAATCTAATACAAGGGAGGAACATTGCAGCTGACCTTACAGCTTAGCAGTGCTTCTAAAATTCACCTCTGAGCAACTGGTTCAACTAGAAGTTTGTAGACCAGCCATTTCCATAATGGAAACATGCCATTCTTATATTTCACGTGTCACGGACACACGCTGTACTGTGTGGTCTGTGGGAGCATTTGGCCGAAAGCTTTTGTGTTTGGTTTGTTTTAAGAGGGCAAGGATCACAGAAATTTTGTAAGCATTTCCCACCTTTTTTCATTTATCTAATTACATTTCAACATTCATTTAGTGAGCATATTTTTTGTAAAGCATTTAATACTATTTTAATTTTTACCCTCTTGGTCCATTTTTATTCTTTTTAAAAATGTAAGGATTATACAGCACTTTAGATAAATTATTTATTCTGGTTTAATATTTCTTTGTAGTTAATTTTGGGGTCTGATTTATAAAAGATTTTCTAAAGAGAATGCTTTTGTCCCACTACTGGCAAAGAAGCACTATTTGGGATTGTCTGAGTAGATTTTCTACACCAGGGTTGTGAAATTCATTTTCACAGGGGGCCACGTCAGCCTTGCGATTGCCTTCAAAGGGCCAAAATAATTTTAGGACTGTATAAATGTAACTACTCCTTAACTGTTAAGGAGTTTAAATTACACTCGGCCCTTTGAAGGCAGCCTCGAGGCTGATGTCCCCGTGAAAGTGAGTCTGACACACCTGTTGTTCTACACCGTCCTCTGCTGGGTCAGACGTGTCGGAGCAGAGCTTTTCTCGTGAAATTCAGCACCCCCACTCACAGGTTTTTCTGTCAGTGTTCAGATTTCTGCTGAATGTAGTTTTCAGTTTGTGATTTTGTAAGGAAGATAAACCCCTTCCTTTTTTTTATTGTCCTTAAACAAACAAAAGGACTGTGAAAATCTCATTTTATTTGAATTTCAGAAGCTGTATTTATAATTTTTGGCTCGAGAGTCCTAATTGCTTATGCAAATTTGCTTTTCAGAGTTCGGTCTCTGATTTTAGCTGTTGCAAATATTGGTGGTCAAACAGACTTCTTTCATTCATGTATTTATGTCTGTCTGTCTCCTTACACCAACAATTTGAATTGGCTAAGTTAAAAATCTTAAAAAGATAAACGGGCAATTTCTAAATCTGTCAGCCTGACAGCTTGATGGTATAAAACATGACATGAATATCATTTCTTGTTCTACACTTAGAGTCCTTATTTAATCGTCGTGTGGAGGAAAAGTCCAAGGAGCTGCCTTTCACCCCTTTGGGCTGGCATCATAACAACCTGGAGCTGCTGCGGGAGGAGAATGGAGAGAAGCAGGCCATGGAGAGGCTGCTGTAAGGCAGTGCGCTTTTTGACGCTAGTTTTCCACTTTAAAAATCGTCAGTGACTTGATGGGCATGTGTGTGGTTTGTTCTCCCCACAAAGTTAAACATGAGATTTTGTGATGAACAGGAGTCCTGAACTGTGCTCGTCTGTCCCTGGTATAAATTTTGCGTTACATTTTTTATCAAATTGAAGGGGTTAGTGATGACATTCACCGTTTTATTTATGTGCACATCGTTAAGATCTAGGTAATAATGAAAGAAAAAGTTGACCAAGGAGATCTTATCTGTGAGCCTTAATTTATGCGCTGTTTCTTTGTAGACTGCTTATCGCAGCTTCAGAACTGTTGCCTTGGAAGTACTAACTTCGCAAACCTGCTTTTGTGCCGCTTTCGTAGCTCAGCTAATCATAATCACATGATGGCACTACTCCAGCAGCTGCTCCAGAATGAGTCGTTGTCACCATCTTGGAGGGACATCATCGTATCACTGGTCTGCCAGGTCGTTCAGACAGTGCGACCCGACGTGAAGAACCGCGACGATGACATGGATATCCGTCAGTTTGTCCACATCAAGAAAGTGAGTTGTGCTGATGCTTCTCTAACGCTGGGAACAGATGGAGTGGGCCTGATTGTCATTTGTTCTCAATGGTGATCTGAAAGGGTCACCACTGGAGAAGTCCACTTTATGACCACAGTGGGCTGGTTGTGTTCTGACTGGAGAATAATGCTTAGAACTTCATATCGTCAACACAAGGGAAATGAGTATGTTCGTATTTAAATTTATGGCATCAATTGGCACGCAGTATAATATCATAAATATGCTAGTACATGCCGATGTAACAATTAATTACACGTAATCACATGTCATATTTTTTTCTAAGTTCGTTATAAAGCACATTTGGAAACCAGAAGTAGCCAGATGACTGTTCATCATGCAGTTGGACTGATGTATTGTAAGGTTTAATTACATAATATGTCACACGCAGCTGTGACAAAATACATATGAGCTTCCAAGGCTCGCCAGCCCAGCCGAGAGGGAGATGTCTTGAGGAGGTGGTCAGAGTGGGTTTTAAGGAAGCACAGAGCTGACTTTTCTCTGGATAAATGAGAGTCTGTTTATATGTCCGGAGGCTTTTCTCTTAAATACTCAAGTGTCACTTTCACCAGGTTCCTCTGAGAGAACAGATATGCCCTAGAGAAGTTTTTACAACAAAGCGATACAAGCAACACAAAACAAAACAGTTCATCCAAATCACCTTGAAAAGCCTCAAGTAGCCAGTGAGCAGTCCCTACTTTAATCTCCCCCTGTGTGTACAAACGCTTCCGAGTTTTTGGTGTCTAAATGCTTGAAGACAGCAGATAATAAAATGCACTCATCCAACCAAATAAATACATGAGTGAGAAGGTCGTGACTGAGGGGAGCTGCGTGACGCGGGGGAGGGTTTGCTGTGGCGAGGTCGTCAGCAGCACTCAGGAAGTGGGAGGCGAGTGGAGGGCGGGAGTGGGATGAGTTGGGAACCCAAACAAATGTGGTTTCCTTCTTTCCTGTTTCTTCTTCTCCGTGCGTCATCTCTGAGATGGTCTGCTCTCAGATTCTGTCACTGCCTGAGGAAATGCAGTGTGTAATTGCCTTATTTAGAAAATAATGGAGACCTACAATGTATTTGTTATCAGTGGTGTTTAACTTAATAGTGGTTTTCATTGCCACATGACACCCGTTTGTCCGGTCAAATGGGCACTTTAGACTACCAGCTAGTTCTTTAGAGAGGGAGAGGTGCGGAAACAGGCAGGTGCACTAGATGTCCTGAATTTTTGGTTGAAAGGAAGAACTATATCCTGAAACTTTTGTTCTGATTTTATTACACAATAGATCAAATAAAAATGGAAATAAATGATAGCATCTATCTGACTGGAGTCCAAGGATGTGTCACTGAATTTTACTGTTTTCTTATCTCGTTAGATCCCAGGTGGAAAGAAGTTTGATTCTGTGGTTGTCAATGGATTTGTTTGTACCAAGAATATTGCACATAAAAAGGTAATGTGATTCTGTTCAACGGTGAAGTTCAGCCAGCTATGACTTCGTGCCACGCTAATGAGTTGCAGTACCTTCATCATGGAAGAAAAGGAGCACGGGCACTGAGAGCAGCTTAGCAGTGTCTGGAATTTCGGAGGCTTGGGGAAGGTCTCCCGGAGGCAGTGGGGACTGGGATTTGGAAGTGGAACTCATCAGAAGAAAGCAGGAAGCGGGCAGGAGGTTCAGGCTTCCAGACCAAACAGTGAGAGGACACTGCTGTCCTTCCTGCCCTGACCCTGCCTCACCTCAGAGACAGGTTTCTCTGGCCCACCGGAGCCTTTCCAGAGGCCTCCCATTCTAAAACTCCGTTCTCTCTTCTAGGGTAGAGCTGCAGAACTGTCACTGGTGTTCTGTTGACGTTCTCACCTTCCTTCTCTACCCTCAGGCCCAAGGCGGCCTTGGAGCACTAGCGCAGAGGAGTGGGGTGAAGTGACTTGGTGTGTTGGGGAAACTCAGAGAGATCCTAAGGCACCAGGCGGGGAAGGAGAGGAGGCTGCAGGAAGCAGGCCAAGGGCTTTGCAGCCCATTAAGCGTCTTAAACTTACTCTGAAGGTCACTGGTTCTCAAAGTGTAGTGTACGTCAGGATCGAGGGTGGACCTTGTTAAAAATGTGAACTCCTAAGCCCCTCCCTGAGAACTTCTCACTCAGGAGGTTTAGGGGTGTGGGAGAGTGGGAAGATGGGGGGGGCTGCTTTTATGGCAGGCACTCCAGTGTTCCCAGTGTTGTTTGTTGGTCCTCACATTTTGAGAATCCACCGATCTATAGTCGTGTTCTCAAACCTTGCCGTGCTTCAGAATCACTAAGGAAAGTTACTGAAAATAGAGATATTCCGACCCCAGCCCTGGGAGTACAGATTTGGTTACAGGGAGAGCCCAGGCAGATTTCCAGTCTGAGGGGCCAGATGGGTGAGCCAGTCCTGTGTTCACTTTCCTAAGCAGAGTCTAATAATTTTCCTTTTCTTTTTTAAATTTAATTGTTGTTCAAGTATAGTTTTCTGCCCTTTACCCCATCCCTGCCCCTCCCCCAGTCCTCCCTACCTCCCTCCCATCTCCACCCCTCTAATTTCTTTTTTTAAGGCATTAAGCTCCTGAAAATTGTTGGTGATAGTAGATAAAAGCATGTTTGGATTTGATGTTATTTCACAGCAACGATCCAAAGTCAGTATTTCTACATGGAGTCTTACTAAAACAGTACATTACCCATTAAAGTAGAACCTTAAACCAAATGAAATGATCTTTGTTGAACTAAGAGGTAAATTTGCTGCGCTCTTCTCTGGAATTGAAAATGGACTGTCTTGCCCCACTGAGCCCAGTTAGAGACGGTCTTTACTGCATTAGTCACTAAAAGGTCTCAGATGCAGTTCCCCAGCTGGTGAGTCACCGTTTTCAGGGCCATTTGTCAGCTTGGAGTCTGGAAGCTTGGTCAGTCTGAAGCCTCCACTGAAGCCTTCAGCCTACTCTGCCTGTCTGAAGTTGCGTGGTTAGAGTATATTGTTTGAATCTCTGCTTCTGGGGGTGCTTTACGGTTTTTTCTTTTTAAAGCTCTTGTTACTCAGTTGGCTTGCCAGTATATGACTACTTGGAAACTTATTCTGTTAGAAATCTATTCAGGAGGCATTTTAATTCATTTCTTTCTCCTCTATACTTCTTGAATTTCTGAAAGGTTAAATTATGGTCTTAAAGCCGCTCTTCCCCCTGGGTAGCTCTTCCCCACTGACAGGCCTTATTGCAGTATTTGAAATAAAAAAATAGCTAAGATTATAAAGAACTAGATTAAAATAGCATTAATGAAACACAGTTTTTGAAGAATATTACATTGCTTTGAATTTATTTGCTTTGAAAAAATATAAACGAATACCACAAAATAACTAAATGAGAGTATTTCAGTACACATGTATGAGATAATCTGTTTAAGAGGAATTAAGAACAGTATCAATTTAAAGTTTTGATTAAAGGTCTGTAAAGTGCAAACTTGAAAAGCTTTAACGGACTGTTTATGTTTTTGTAGATGAATTCTTGTATTAAAACCCCCAAAATTCTTCTGTTGAAGTGTTCCATTGAGTATCTCTACAGAGAAGAAACTAAATTTACTTGCATCGATCCTATTGTGCTGCAGGTGAGAACTTCTAAGCAGAAAATGATACAGAAGGATATTTGTGCACCGCGATGCTTGCAAACTGTGTAACACACTCCAGCTGATGAAGTTTGACAGGCAAAGGAACTTGATTGCTCTTGCGTTATTCCAAAAAGTTGTTATAAAAGACATTTTCACGTATTACACTCTTGAAGGTTACCAAAACCTCTGTCGCTTCTTATTTTTGGAGTTGAAAGTGTTAAAGGGAGCGCGTGCCTTTTGGGGAATATATCGAAAAACAAGTGAAAGTCCAGTTCTTGGTTTCTCTTCTCACTTGGGTCGTTGATCTACTTTAAGGAGTTCTGTAACTCACCAGGTTTCCAGTGGTAATTCCCGGTTTGAATACCGTCTTTTCTACTCATACACATGTTTTTACAACATCAGTTAGCTTTGTCTGCAATTGGTAAACGGGAATAATGTCAGATGGAAGTTGTGATGGTTTCCGTGTGGTTTTGCGTGGGTATGGGGGCCCAGGACAGCTACAGGCGGATGATAACCCTGAGCTCTGTGGCCGCACAGGCACAAATGCCTTTGGCTCTCGTTTAGAAATGAAAAGTGACTGCCTGCGCGGAGGGCTGTCTCCCCCGAGAGGCGGCTGTCAGTGGCTCCGCTGCTCAGAACTTCACTTTCGGTTGCACTGTTGCAGTTGCTGTTGCCCATTTTAAATTTCCCTCGAGGCAGCCTCCAGCTACACTGAGCTGCCTGTCTGGGCTGCCCGAGTTCTCTCTCAAGCCCCGATGATTATTTTTGTTAGTGCTCTGCATGTGAAGTTGCATGGGTTAAAAAGGTTTTCTGCTCCAACCCCTCTTATCTCATAAATGATCCTAATTTTAATTTGTGGTTGTTCAAAAATGGGAGGCTTTCAGGAATGTGTGTATCATATTACAGCAGAAGCACTTACATTCAGACCCAGAAACGTTTAGGAAAAGCATTACTGTATTTTTCAGACTATAAGATGCACCCCCCAATTTGGGAGGAAAAGGGGGCCTGCATCTTATAGTCTGAATGTAGCTTATCTGGCTCGCTGTTGGCGAGGGGTGGTGGCGGTGGAGCAGGGTCACAGGTTATTAAATTATTTCACTACACTTTTTTCCTATTTTCCTCCTCTTATGGTCCAGTGCATCTTATAATCTTAAAAATACGGTACTTGAAAAATCATAGGTGGTGGGCCCATTTTTCTGAGAGTGGAAGGAATAGTCACTTCTGTACTGAATCCATAGACCACCCCCTTCCCCCCCTCCCACCCCAGCCCTGGAAGAAATGGAGTTGTGGTGAAGGGCCCCAGGGCTTACGAAACTCTGCTGGTGGTTTGATGAACTCTGTTTTCTGGGGCTGTTTCCTCTTTGGAATTCCGCAGCGTAATAGTGAACATGAGAGGTTTTGACTAGATTTGTACTATCCCTTCTAGCTCTGATTTACTATTAGTTTTCAGTGGACAACTGAAATAAGGAGTGAGGGGAAACCCAATTATTGTTCATAGAATCTAAGATACTTTGATGCTGGTTTTCTTGATTTTACCAAAGGTGTCAGCAGAGGACTTTTACAGAATTAGATCACAACTGCGTTGATCCTAATACACATCTTGATTGCAGAGATGTTAGCATGTGTAAAATTGCGTGTCTCAAAATTGATGAACTAGGTAATTGAAATCCACAAATATTTATTTGTAAACAAATAATACTTATACTTTATTTTAACTCAATTCTTACAGCCTGGTTAACAGACTAAAGTCTTTATATGTCAGAGAAGTAGGCTCTGAGCATATATGTCTTAAGACATATTCTCTATAGGGGAAGAGGAAGATCAAAATGTTGTGCCAGAAACTACCCCTGTTGTCTCTACGTTCCAAGTTCAAGGTGGCCCTCCTGGGACCTTTAACTTTTAGATTGTTCAGCTGATGCATAAAATGTTGTTCATTGTGTACTATGTTTGGTATAGTTTATTTTGCCATTTCTCTACTAAGATCTCTTTTTAAATGTGGTTTACTAGTGTAGCACTTCTTAGAACGAAACTATATTTGAACAGTTCGAAACTGAACATGCTGTATTGAAGCTTCTCCTCTCAATGGGTTTCTTATTTCTATGTCAAATTTCATCTCTTGTAGTGTCCTGTAAATAAAAATCAAGTTCTGCCATTTAAAAAAATTTTGATTCATATAACCTAAAGTATCATATTCATCAGTGCTTTAAAACATAGTTTATAATACATTTAACTCATGTCCCATTAAAGTTTTAAGTTTGAATTGATAGAAGATATCAACTGACTGGAGTTTTTTCTCCCTCTTCCTTTTTTTTGCCTACGCAGTGTGGA
>PVKM010003906.1:0-54855 GCA_004027735.1 Carollia perspicillata
TGCACGCGAATGTGTGTCCATGGTTATCCAACTGCCCTGTGTGCCCTGCTCATCTCCTCCTCAAGTCTGGGGTCTGAAAGCTCCATGCCACCTATGCCGCCCGGTGCTTCCGAGCCTGGCAGCCACCACATTTTCCTGCCACATTCCCTCTCCGCTGGCTGCTGACTCTGCCCCTCTTACCAGTCTGGTTGAATGTTTGTGGGACTTCTGTAGTTTAATTTTCTGTGTTCTGGTTGTGTTATTGTTTGTAAATATTTGTTGTCCTTAATCTTGGTTGTGAGAGGAGGTACGGTGTTTCCACCTACGCCTCCATCTTGGCCGGAAGTCCCCAGTTATGCTTCTTAAATCCTGTACCTTTTTCCCCATTCTCCTCCTTCCCTCTTCCTGCTAATAACCCTCCATGTGATCTCTATTTCTGTGATTCTATTCCTGTTCTGGTTGTTTACTTAGCTTGTTTTTGTTTTTGTTTTTTAGATTCAGTTGTTGATAGATGTGAGTTTGTTGTCATTTTTAATATTCATAGTTTTGATCTTCTTTTTCTTAAATATGTCCCTTTAACATTTTATATAATAAGGGCTTGGTGATGATGAACTCCTTTAGCTTGTCTGGGAAGCATTTTATTTGCCCTTCCATTTTAAATGAAAGCTTTTCTGGATAGAGTAATCTTGGATGTAGGTCCTTGCCTTTCATGGCTTTGAATACTTTCCAGCTCTTTCTTATCTGTAAGGTTTCTTTTGAGAAATCAGTTGATAGTCTAATGGGAAAACCTGTGTAGGTAAATCTCTTCTTTCTCTGCTGCTTTTAAGATTCTTTCTTTATCTTTAACCTTTGGCATTTTAATTTTGATGTGTCTTGGTGTGGTTCTCCTTGAGTCCAACTTGTGTAGGACTCTCTGTGTTTCCTGTACTTGTATGTCTATTTCCTTCACCAAATTAGGGAGATTTTCTCTCATTATTTTTTCAAGTAAGTTTTCAATTTCTTGCTCTTCTTCTCCTCCTGGCGTCCCTATGATTTGGATGTTGGCACATTTGGAGATGTTCCAGAGTCTTCTTATTCTCTCCTCATTTTTTTTTAATTCTTGCTTCTTCATTCTGTTCTGGTTGACTGTTTATTTCTTCCTTATGTTCCAAATCATTGATTTGAATACTGGTTCTCTTCTCTTCCCTGTTAGTTCCCTGTGGATTTTTCTTTATCTCTCTTCATTTCTTCCCTTATGTGTTTGTCATACTCAATGAATGAGTTCTCTGAGCATCCTTATCACTAGTGTTTTGAACTTTGCATTTGATAGGTTGGCTATCTTCATTTCATTTAGTTCTTTTTCTGGGGTTTTATTTTGTTCTTTCATTTGGGCCATATTTATTTCTCTCCTCAATTTGTCATCCTCCCTGTGTTTGTTTTTATGTATTAGGTGAAGCTGCTTTGACTCCCTGTCTTAGTGCACCAGTTAAGCTGTGTGGGGCAAGGCCTTGGGTGTTCACCAGGGCAGGGCAACCCACTTCCTAGTTTGTGGTTCTGTATGTGAGTGAGGAGTCAGAGAGGGGACAGTGCTGCTGCCTGGCTGCTGGAAGCTTACTTAGCACTCTCCCCACTTCCAGTCACTTCACCTACTTCCTGTATGCAACTGGCACCCCCTCTAGCTGTTGCCCTGGTATTGATTTCCAGAGTGGGTGGGTTTGCATATGTTCTAGGACTGTGCAAGCCCTTTAAACAGACTCTCCTGAGAGACTGGCAATTTCTTCCATCACCCTGACTCCCACTGGTTTTTACAGCCAGAAGTTACACGAGGCTTTATTTTCCTGGTGCTGGAATCCTGGGCTGTGTGGTCTGGTCTGGGGGTAGGATTGCTTGCTCCACTGGTATCCTTCCTGATTTTTATCTACCACATGTGAATGTAAGACTGCCCATTCCACCAACTGCTGTCACTGCTGCCTCACTGCTGCTGCCTTGCCACTGCTCCACTGCATCTTCTCCACCCCAGCTCCCCACTCTGCCCTTCCTACCTGTCTGGATGAATATAGCTTCTTCAAATCCTTGTTGTCAGACTTTCCTACAGTTTTATTTTCTGGCAGTTCTGGGTGTTTTTTGAGGTTAGTTGTGATCCTTCTGATGGTTGTTCAAGGAGGCTAAGCATGTCTACTTACTCCTCCATCTTGACCAAAAGTTGCTATGTTTTTAAGATGTTACTAAAGAACACCTTTGTTTATTCTTAATTTCACAGAAATATTTATATAAAAGAGTTGTGAGGGTGAATGAAATGTGCATTGTGGAGGTTTTGGATAAAAGAAATAGTCTAAGTACCAAGGGCTCAGGGAAGTTCTATCAGATTTTTCTGTCTGGTAACAAAGAGAAAAGCCAAATTCTCTACCCTGGAACTGGTTGTCCTGCAAGAGTGACTGCTGAGGGGCCAGCCCAGCACACTCTTAGCACTGATCACACCAAGCCTTGCCAGGGTCTCTTTGCTGCAAGGTGCTTGCGGAGGAACCTTCACACCCATGTGAGACAGCTTTCAGCCAAACTGCATCCTGATGTTTATGGTAAGGCCATACCATGAAAAGCAAAGATAATTAATTTCTTCATGGAAATAATAAATTCTGTCTGTCTGCTTCCCACTTTAGTTGGATAGTGGTCTCCTTTTTGCAAATTGGGTCCTCTCATGAAGGTCACCATCCCTCAGTCAGTCTCCACAACTTGGTCTTAATAGAAGGGCTTCCTCCAGTTGAGAGCCTACAATCTCAAGTAAGAGAATTAGGGTGGAACATTTTTATACTTAGCATGAAAGCACTCAATATTATCATTTAAAAACTATGAATCAATTAGGACGCTATTGTTAGACTATGGAAAATATTGAAAATTGAGCGAATGTTCAATTTAGTGGATTGCTGCTGTCTAGTTTGACACAGACTTTGAATAAACAATGGAATCATGGATTCATCATTCTGAAACATTGTTTGTTTTCTGCTCTTGACCACACACACACACAGCACAGGTACACATGCACATATACACTGATGATTGCTTCTTGTGTCTTTAGTGCAGTACAGCTGGTATAGGCTAAAAATTACTAAACACTCACTATGTGCCTGGGTATTTGCTGAGGATATCACATTCATGATGTTTCTCAATCCTCATAACAACCCTGAGATGTAGATACCATTCACTACACTATAATAGGACCCCCCAAAACAGGGACTTTGCAATGGATAAATACCATACTCACTTTATGCTCTAAAGCAGATCTGCTCACCGACATCCTCAGTAAGCTCAAGCATCTGCCTTGATTCTTGGTCCCAGTGGCCCTAGTAATGGTTAACCCCATTCTCATGGTCATGATACCCAACCACTGTCACCACTGCCATCAGAAATAGAGAACTCTGGTGTCCTCAGAGACATCACTGTCAAGTGAATCTGTGGAGGTGTTGGGTATGCTGCAGATTGCCAGAGTCCAAATAGCATGTGAAGGGGAGCTAACCAATGAGAGGTCGGAAGACAAAAAGAGTTCTGCAGATCATCTGTCACCTGCCTTCACTGAACGATGTTCTGAGATGCAGTGGTTCCTTCTGGCCCTCTGGAGACATGGCACAGATGGATCAATTAGCTCTTTCTGTAGCAAAGCTGAGGCCAGCTTGGTAATGCATGTCCTCCCATGTGTTCTTCCTCCTTCTCTGTCTCCTCTTTTCCCATCACTCTGGCTTCCCTAGGCTTATATCACTAAAAAGGCATTAGTACTTAAACTTTTTTTATTGGGCTTTGTTTTCTAGATAACCTGGGCTAGGACGGTCACCAGCTAGAAGCTGCAAAGAAAGGTAAGAAATACACATTGAAATGACTTTCTGTACATCAGATATTTCATTCATTATGTCACCTTACCTTCATTGGAACTGAATCTTCTGATTGGCCTAATTTTAAGCCAAAGAACTTGAATAGTTAAGCTACTCAGTCATGATCACACAGCTAATAAATACAGACCTAAATATTAACATCTGTTGCCCCTCCAGATAATGTCCTGTCCCTGTCATCAAGGTGAAAGTGGAAGACCATTACCTTTGTGGAAGAGAGGAAAATCACTTAAGTCCAAGGGAAATACATATGTGTTACATTTGCAAAGAAGTTATCTGGTAACTGCATTTCCTAAGACTTCTGTAGATTTGGGTCCACATTCCAAACCCATCCACTACAAGTAAAAATAAGTGAAGCCTAGATATGCCACATTCTGACTGAGTAACTGAGCATCTAGCCAACATTTAAAAAATTTCTAACAAAAATAAATTATTATGGCCTTTTTTTGCCCAAAATAGGTTCTCAAACTAAATTTATGGGCTAATTTACTGTAAATTCTACTTTTGCTCTTTTTAGTCTTTCAATTTTTTTCCTCTTTGAAATGCAGATCTCTCTTTTTCACTAACAGAATTATGTAGGAAGAGTTTGGGAAAGTGAGACAGGGAGGTCCATGATTAATTCTAAGTAGTTAAATGGATTGGAAATTTTTTTTTATGAAGTGAAAATAGTGAATTTTTTTTTCCTGATGTGTAGCTGGTGCCCAAACAGCTCCATTTCGTGCACCTCATGGTGGCAAAGGAAGGCTAGGCAGGTGGTGGCAGCAAGACCAGGCAAAGGCAACTTCCAGATCAGTTCTACTGATCACTGTGCTCTCCTAAATAAGCCCCAAATCCTCATCTCCACTGGCCTTTGTGTGCTTATTGAAGCTCCCTTGACATTGATGGAAGGCAAATGGGATAAGTTATAGGTCTAGAATCCTTGTATCACCATTTGGAAATAGAAAATTACCATCTACAAGGATTTATCACACTTCTGAATATAGGGTATCTTTCTCTATGAGGGAAAAAAGTGATTGAAGCCTAGTGAAGCAATCAGGAACATTGCAAGAACTGACACACTCCCCTCATTCTGTTCACTGTGGGCAAGGAGGAGCTGCAAGGTCGAGGCAGCCACAGATGCGTGACTATCACTGCATTATGCTGTTACTTAATCTTGTTTTCTTAACAGCAATTCAGTGATTTTTAAGAATGTTTAATTAAAATAAACGTATTCTTGAGCAGAAGCAGTTGCCGTTTCACTCTGGACCTTGCGTATGCCCTTTGTATTTCAAAAAGCCAAGACACAGAAAGAGCCCCTCCCCCCAAATTACTCAATGGTTTTTTTATTTCTATGTCAAAAAATGAAATACAATTCACACAAATTCCACTGGGTGATGGAGATTCTCAGGCAGCTGCTTTAGTCTGACCCCTTTCTTCACAAGCTCTGTTCATTGGCTCAGAGCCCTGTTCCTAGAACCTGGGAAGCCTCCCTGACCATCAATTGCCCATCAGAGATCTCTTCTTGACCTGTTGTCCCTCCATCCCTTTCTCTCCAGCTCCTCTTAAGATCTGGGCTGTTCTAGGATTGGGCCATAGCATAGGCTGCCAATATTCGATCCTCTCACTTGTCTAGTCAAGTTCTGAATCTGCAAATCAGAAGTGAGACTATGTCCTTCCGAAGAACGAGATCTGAGCCATAACATTTTACTGACACTTCCCATAAAGACCTTGCTCTCATTCCTGTATAACTTTGCAGCTTTCATTCATTGTTAGGCCCATTTCTTAGATGAAGAAAGATGAATTCACTCTCTTGTTTAACACATTTTTATTGAATATGTGCCTAGGCCTAACCTTTGAAGCATCTTTGGTAAATGGAGTTTCAAATTTCTAGCAATATTGGCTTCAGAGAAATGCTGATCTGTAGGAATTTCAGAGGGAGAAGTTTCTTTTAAGCAACAGCCATCCTACAGTACACCCTTTTGTTCATTGGTCTATATCATTCTGACCACTGAAATGTGAGTGTAAGTGACATATCCGTCCCAAATAGAAGGTTTAAGTGACACTGCATCTTAAATGACCACATTTATCTTTTCCCTCTAACATGAGACTGACATATCCCAGGTGAATCCTTTCCCTGGACCCTGAAACAAAGAGCACGGAAGTGGAGTTACAGCCAACATGGAAGAACACAATGTCAGGGAGAAGTGAATCTTTGCTCCTATAAGACAGTGAGGTTTTGGAGCTGTGTGTTACCCAGCATGACTTACTGAAAGCTGACATACGACACAGATCCTTCTGTTGCATTCATCTATGTGCTGTGTCACTTGCATGGACCACAGTAATTAATGCTCATAGCCTCTCTCTCTGGCATTCCTGTGTTCTTCTACACGCCCTAGAAAAGGGGTGTGTGCTTGCCATTTTTCCCCCAACCTGTTTATTCTCATTGTGCCTGTTGCTGCAGTTACAAAATGTAACTAAACGTTATGAAACCAATGTAATACACACACACACTTAGTTTTAGTTTCCTTTACTAAAACTAAGTTGAATGCTTTGAAGAGATGTGATATAGGCACACCATTAACATAGTGCTGTTGAATTAGGTGTAGGTGAGATGGCTATAAAAGTTGAGGAAAATATCTTAAAACTCTAGAACTTTCAGGGCTCACCTTGCTTCTCAAATGACTTTATTTTCTCACTTTGCTTTAGAGAAATCAAGAATAGAATAGAAACCATAAGTGAAGAATTATGAGGGCAGTTTATGCAGGAATAGACAAAGAGCTCCAGTCAGCAGACCTATAGCCAGAGAGAAAACCTTAGCCCTACATCAAAAGTTTGGCAATGCGTGCATAATCATGTGTTTTAAGTTAAAGAAATATTTGAGTTAATCAAATATGTATATCATTTTTTTTATGATTCCTCCCTTATAACTGACTTTTGATTAACAAAATATCAGTTGTAATTAGATGGATGGGCAAGTTTTATAAGACACCACCTCTCATGCATACTGAAGCCTGTAGGTGGATCTGGTTTTGTGCGCCAACAACCCTGCCTCGCTGCCCCCTCCAGCTACCCTGCTATCTCTGGTCCTGCTCCCATCAGCAGGACAGGATTGGTTCTTGTGAGGAGCAGGGAGGGGTGTATGTGGTCTGGCTAACACAAGAGAACAATGGAAGAGGAGTTTGGAAACACAAAATAACAGCAGTTATTGCTACTGTGGCAGCCGGTTCAACCAGGACTGGAGAAAGGCTTTTTAGAGACCCTAGGTTCTCAAAAGATTATGGTACTTTCCTCCATTCTCCTGACATCAAAATAAAATAATGACAAGCCATAAGGAAATACAACAAAAGTCTGATTTTTTCCAGGACAACTTTTTCAGTGTGCTTTAATTATAAACATAAAAATCTGTGAGTGAAAAAGTTCTTCAGAAAGTAACCTCATACAGTGATCTCATTGTAAATTCCTAACTGGGCAGGTCATGAAGGGTAGTAATATACCAGGTGTATACCTTCATTAGTAAAATGTTTGTCTCTGCCTTAGGCAAACCTTGTCCATTGGTGGGTGTTTTTTTGTTTGTTTGTTTGTTTGCAATCTAGATTAACACACCTTTGAAATAAAGGTAACTCCCCTCCAGAGAGTACAACATTTTATTAACTATCCTGTAATCTAATCTCCACCTTGTTTTCTCCCACCCTCATGTAATCTTCCTTACTGCCCTCTTAATTTCAAATGTGTAAAAGAAACTGCAAAACTGTCATTCTCTAAAGCATTTGTGATCTTGCTTCCCAGCAACTGTTACCAGTTTTGGATTAAATAAATTCTTATAAAAATTCTCTATAGGTTTGGACATTTTTTACTTTGACTAGCCTTTCAAATAAAATATTTTCCTTTTTTTTCTTTTTGGTGTCCCTGCTTTAGGGGCCCTAACAGTGGCCCTTCTTGGCTGTACCCACTAGAAGCTCAGAAAGGAGCTGCCTCTGAGTGTTAGGCATCCATGGTGTGGCCTGAGGGTTGGATCCACACCACCCTTGAGACACAGAGTCACTTCCCACCCCATGTGATATTCCCTCACCCTCACTTTGCACTCTTCTCTCCGTGGCTTTCATGAACAACAGGCAAATATGTAACAGGGTGCAGCCAAGGGGGGCCCCAAATGGGAATTCGTAATGGGGTCCAGAACTCAGGGTGTCCAGGAAATATCAGAGGAAAATATGTATGTCCTCACCCCTGCAAGTCTGAGCTGGGGGATGGGACACATGGAGCAGGGCCATTGAGGGCTGCTTTGCATAGCAACAGCTTTGTAGCTAACCTCTGGGATGGTCATTTAACATATCTATAGCCTTTAACTGGTTTCATAGATATGTTAAACAGCTATGGCCACGCTTTGAGCCAGGGGGATGGGAGTGACTTCAACCCAGGATGTAAATGGAAAGCAAATCCCCCTGGTTACAGCCCCTACATGAGAGCTTGGAGATGATTGGCTCCATGCCGTGGACCCATGCCTGCCCAGACTTACTATGTAGCCCCATAAAGCTGGAAGGATACAGGAATGCTGGCAGGTGTAACTGACTGTGGGAGGAGTCAGAAATGTGGCTGTAGAGGAAGATTGGGGTGGAGATTTAAATGCAGAAGTGGCAGCCATGACAAAAATCACCATGCAGCTTAGGCAGAGGTCAGGACCATGCAGCTTTGGAGGAACTGGGGCCATGCAACTTTGGCAGAGGTTGAGACCATGTGGCTTGGGCGAGAGTTAGGACCACGCAGCTCTGGGGTGCTCCATTTTGCCACGTGGCTTAGGTAGCGAGAGAAACTTTTCCTGGAAGAAGAGGGGTGAAAGGATTCTTGCTGGTGGGCCATGAGAAGGTGCCATATGGCTTTGGATTAAATGGAGATTGTGGTGGGGACAAAGCTGATGGTGCCAGGAGCATAAATCTTGGACTTCTACATCTTAAGATATGGTACCTTAGACTGGGCAAAGGGGAGAAGTAAGGACTGTATGCATTTGTGGGTATTCTGAAGAACTTTAATATTTTAATGAAGACATTAAGTCATTACTCTAAGTTTGTATAACTTTTAAATAAATAATCCCTTTCCTTTTCACCTATCTCTGGCATTGAGAGATATCTTTCCTCTTGCAGCAGGCAAAGCCAACCTAGTATGAGGGAGAACCCAGGGAGAAAAAGGGGGGGGGGCTTTTGGTAACAGTATATCATTCACTCCTCTCAAGTCTGTTCTGTAACAAATATATTCTGTCCCCTGCTGCCAGACCTGCCTGCACTCACAATTTTTTTTCCAGTTGTGCTGTCTGCACCCTTACTTACTGAGGGAGAGCTCATAATCTATAATTCAAATCTCTTCCCTAGCAGTCATCTGGACAAGAGGTTTAGCCCTGGAATTTAGCACATGTATTCAGGTTGGGTGAGTCCTGGCTGACACTCAACCCATTATTGCTTAAGCCAAGTCTCAGCCTACCGCAAAGAGAACAAGGAAACAGGGTGTATAGAAGCATGGTTGGATGTCAGAGTACCCAAGACTTCCCAGGGAGACCTCCCAGCTGCCCATTCCCATCTGGCTGCCTTTTGATGTTCAGCCTGCTGGGTCATGCCTTCAGCCGGACCAGTCAACTCCACCATTTACCCTTCCCATTATAATCTCTCTTCTAAAGAGCACTGTATAGTAGTCATTTTCACATTAGTGTGAAATTAGTGAAGACACTAAGGTGTCTTCATTCCCATGACATCTGAATTTTAGGCAAGTATTGGGAAAGAGAGTCGTCTCCTATTAATGATATTTCAGGCACTGATGTGATAGTAAAGTGCACTTAGCATGCATCAGTTCCTGTTGTGCTTCACAAACAAATATAGGCTAATAAAACAGGGAACCATAGCCAGGACCATAAGAGAAATCTGCTGAAGACAAAGGCAAAATCTTGGAGATCACTGAGAAAAAAGCAGTTTTCATAGGAGTAGCCATGGTGTTTCCAGGCTAACCTCTGGGGGCAGGAGCAAGCAAACCTAAGCTTGCTGTCTGGCTGTCTGGCTACAGGATCCTTGAAGGCCCCTGTTCTGTCTCCCTAACTGGCATCTGGTAGAGGGACCCATAGAGAAGCAGCAGGGTCTGCATGCATCTCAAAAACTGCCTCTCCATTTTTGTCTTCTTGGCCAAGATGGTTCTTGTAAGAAGATAGAGGTATCAGTTTCAGGACCTTGCCATCCCCTTTGTGTGTCCTGAGCCATAAAACCTGCGTAAGCTCTATTGGTTTGGGACTGGGGCTTAGGCTGAAAAGAAGAAAGAGGACAGCATGTATCACAAAAGTGAATTATCCTCAAGAATTCCACATGTAAGATTTCAGCACCTTCTCTGGTGCACACATAAATGATCCCAGCCTACTCTCAGTTTTAGGTTTGTTTTGTTGGTGTCAGTATCTCCGCTGTTCCTGAGTTATTAAATGAAGGGACTACTAAAAACTCCATTTCTGATTCCGCTAATACAGTTCTCACCCTTGCCCTGCACCTCCTTCCAACATGGTGCCCTGCCATGGAGCTGTGGTTGTCAACAGACCTGGGGCTTATTCTGAGAACAGTTTCCCTCCCTCCCTGCTGACATCTCTTCCCAACACCACACCCCATGTTATGGAGCAGAGGGTAACAGCAGATCCCATGGCAACTCCTCTCAGATTCTTCTGGTCCATGTAAAATGAGCTTAGGCCTTCTCCCACACACAGGCCCAGAGCTCACTCTTGCATGAAGGAGTCAGTTACCACTAGAACTCAGGCGGCCAGGCAAGGCTGTGAGTGGGAATGATCAGACAAAGGATAGTTTTATAATGTGCTCTCCATCATGCCATAGGGAACAGGCAGCCAACAAGACAAATACATAAAATCTACAGTATATAAGGTTGTGATTTGAAATAATGAGAAAAGAGAGTAGAGAGTGTTACTGGGGATGCAGTTTTAAATAGGGTTGCAGGAAATTCCGCACTGAGAAGGTGAGAGAGTGAGATATGCTGATATCTGAAGGGAAAGTGATACAAGCACAAAGAATAGGACTTGTAAATGGGTTGGGGTAGAAGTCTGTCTGGTGTATTCAGGAGAAAGGCAGGGAGGTCCATGTAGCTGAAAGGAACAGGAAAGAAGGGGAGCACGAGATGAGGGCTGTTACCATGGGGTGTGAATGGAGCAAACTGTGCAGGAATTTGCAGGTGTTGCCCATAAAATTGGTTTTTACTTGATTTACTTGAGGAGGAAGTCAGAGGAGGGAATGAGAAGAGGAATGGCATGCTCTGATTGTGCTGAGGCGAGTCTGAGGAGGAGCAAGGCAAGAGCAGAAGCAGAGAGACCAATGAGAGAGTCACTGCAGCAGCTCAGGAGAGAAATGACAGCCTTTGGCCAGGGTGGGGGTCAAGGCGAGAACAGAAAAAGATGTAGGCATTGCTGATGGATCAGGTGTGGAGTGTGGAAACAAACAGTGAAGCTAAGAGTTTGGTGTCAATAACCATTTATTGATGGTTAGCAACTACCGTACAATCATCACCTCCACGTGTCAGTATAGAAGCATCATTAAAAATGTACATGTAGAAGTGCAAATCCAGGGAAATGGAATAATGTATCAATAATGTATCCAAGATCACAAATATGGCTGGTTCAGGATTAGAACACACACCCATCTGACCCCAGAATGCATGCTCTCATTCCTTCCTTATAGGGAGCATTGGGAAAAGAATGGAAGGAAAGACATTTAGATAGAACACAGTACCCACCCCTAATCTGTGCCAGATGGATCTCTTCATTCTCTCTCAAAGCCCACATTTCACCCAAGTGGCTTCTCAATTATAGAGGATCCAAAAGAGTGTTCCCTTTTGTCATTTGTAAAAGAAAAAGGGTCACTTTCAAATGTTATCTTTGCACATCCTCTTACTATCTACCACTGTATCATGTTTTAGTATGAGGCACAAAATACTGGAGGTAGGCTGCTACTGGGGAAGAATGTTTCATTGTGTAACCATGGACATCAGCTGCTCCAGGGTTCTTGACAAATGTCAGGGTGTTTTCTGACACTGAAAGGAAAGGGCAACACAACAGTATGTACCTTATTTCAGCTCTGAGATAGTAACCCATTCATGCATATTCACATGCATGGTTACCCAGGGCTCTAAGAAAGTTAATACAAAAAGAAAACCATTTTGCTCTCCCACCATGTTTTATTAAAATGTCTACCCAATCCTACCTTGCATCCCTGTATGATGTTTTCTTGGGACTTAGAAAAGCACCTTTTCTTTCATGTAGGAGAGAAGAATTCCTCAAAGGTTGAACTCAGCAGCATGAGTAGTGAAATTAATAAAGTGAATGAGGTTCCTGAACCTCACCCAATCACACTAAATTAAAATGTTTGGGGTGAGGTCTGAAATGTCACATTTTGAATAAGATCTCCATATTATTATTATCATTTGTATCTTTAAAACAACTTTATATAGGGATCTTTAAAAATCATTCTCAGCTCTTCTCTAAATGACTCAGATCCTCAGGACTGGAAAAAATAAGGAGAAAACTTTACTGTTTAGATAATAGTTGTTTCTTCTTTTTATGCTCTTTCATAAATAATGTTGATACTTTATCCATGACCCTTTTGTTTATCCATTTAACACTGTTGTATGAGCATGGTCTTAGGTGTTGAATAAACCTTCAGAAGGAATCAATTTATTTTCTAAGTTTTTTTAGGGAGTGGGGAAACATGATTTTAACTAGATTTCTATAATGAAACTGAGTTAAGTGTCTTGATAGTCATATCTGCCTCACTGCTGCCCAGATTAAAATTTTCCTTGTTTTCAAATTTAATTTAATCTGAATAAATACCATAAATAGAAGTTTTTTAAATTAAATCCATTGGAGTAACATTTGTTAATAACCATATTATTCTAATACACTAAATCTGAGAAACCAATAAGGCTGGATTAGGAACCAGAAAACTGAAACTCTAGTCTTGAGGGAGGCTTGTGATTCACTGTGGGACCTTGGGCATGTCACTGTTGTCTCCTTGAATCAGTTTCCTCAGCTATAAAATAAGGGAAACAGGTAAGATACTCATCTAGTCTTCATCTAGCTCTAATATTTTATGAATAATTACATCCTTCCTGGTGTGGTGATCAGCTATTTTGCCTTTACATTTTATTCCTTTGCAGGAAGGATTCAGCCACTCGATCAGCCTGCCACCATTTCTAAGCCAGCAGACCCTCCACTAGTCAACTTGTTTTCATATTCTCCATTGCCATGGCCTGTCTTCTCAAGCACAGGTGTCAGCTATGAGGGCCAGGGTGCTCCATAGCCCTCAGATAAATGCTCTGTTACAGCCTCGCTGCATGAGTCCAGGCCCAGAAGTTGGTCTGGGCTTCCCTAGTCTGAGTAGGAGCAGTGATGCATGGCCCCAGGGGACTGGCAGTAATTCTCAGTCCTAACTCAGCCCCATTTCTCCTGCTGACTGACGCCTCTGTACAGGCTGCAGTGAGCCAATAGCAGAAGATGGTTGTCAGATCAGCTGACAAAGCAGGACTTGGCTTCCAAGTAAATGCAAGGTATTCTTCTGACTGAGGGTTAGGGCTTGGAGCTGACTTTTCAGAGTACCTACCTTTTCCCTTAGTCTAAACTAATTTTCATTCATTTCTACATAGCCTAGGGCCTCAACCCCTTTCTTGACCACAGCAGCTCATAAAATTCTCCCTTCTCTGAAGCTTGTTGCACTAGTTATTGCCATCAGCCCATCCTCTTATTCTGACTTGTCTTTTTCATTGCTGATTCATGTGGGTAGATGTGGTGCTCCCGCTTTTTGGCTGCAAATGTTAATACATGCTTCTTCCTTTCTACACATGCCAATACTACCTGCCTCCGTCAGTCTCTTGAAGAATAAAATGAACTGGTACTTATGAATGAGCTTTGCAAACTCTAAGTAGCTTATAAACAGTAGATGTTATAGAATAATTCTGGATGTAGAAAGTACTTAGTATTACTTTTTGTTTTCATTTGAAATAAATATTTTTATCCTATATTATTGAATATCATATACCAGCAGAAAGCAAACTTTTAATTTATTGAGCTCATTACCTGTAACAGTACACACTCATTTGGATCAAATAATGAAGGATGCACAGCAGAGACATCATGGCCATTGTGGAAACACAAAGCCAGCACAATCACACTTACCTTGGAGTCAAAGTCCATAATACTTTTCCAACAACCAGTTTATACAATCCTCATATTTTGTAAGCATGATATTCTATAAGTGAGGACATGAAGGAAAACCAGTCCACTTCATAAGCTTGAATAGTACTTCTCCAGAAAAAATTTAATAGGAGAGTGTTAACATCTTTAACTGTTGTGTTCCAGAGCCCCACCCTTTTGATATGAGGACCTGTGCAGCATCATTTGGCTATTCATTCTGCCTAATCTCTTTCCTTGAAACAATAAGTGTGATAACATAATTGCCAACTCTGTTTATAAGTAATTGTTAAGAGTTGTTCCACCAGTAGCAAATTTGCAAGAGTAAAGCATATAGAATTGTTTTGAACAATACCCCCTGTTGGTCTATAAATAGACCTTTAAAAACATTTTTTAAAAATATTTATTTATTTATTTATAGGTCTATATATTTATTTATAAAAGGTCTATAAATAGACCTTTCAAAACATTTATTTTCTTTAAAAAATTATTTATTTATTTATTTATTTATCTATAGAGAGAGGGGAAGGGAGGAACAAAGAGAGGGAGAGAAACATCATTGTGAGAAACATCAGTCGGCTGCCCTTTGGATGTGTATCTCGACTGGGGCCCAAACCTGAAACCAGGAATGTGCGCTGACCAGGAATAGAACCTACAACCTTTCGTGTGGTGGGACAACACGAACCAATTGAGCCACACTTTTCAGGGTAGCATTTGATTTTAACTTTTGATAATTATATTAAAATTTTCTATTGTCAGGATCTGAAAATTAATTTCTTTTTTTAAATATATTTTATTGATTATGCCATTACAGTTGTCCCATTTCCCCCCTTCATTCCCCTCCACCCTGCACACCCCCTCCCACCCACACTCCCTTCCTTTAGTTCATGTCCATATGTCTTAAGTTCTTTAGCTTCTACATTTCCCACACTACTCTTGCTCTCTACCTGTCTATTTTCTCCCCACCGTCTATGCTACTTATTCTCTGTACCTTCTCCCCACCCTCTCCTCCCACTCCCCTGTTGCTAACCTTCCATGTGACCTCCATTTCTGTGGCTCTGCTCCTGTTTTAGGTGACTGCTTAGTCTGCTTTTGTTTTAGGTGTGGTTGTTAGTAACTGTGAGTTTGCTGTCCTTTTACTGTTCATACATTTTATCTTCTTTTTCTTAGATAAGTCCTTCAACATTTCATATAGTAAGGGCTTGGTGATGATGAACTCCTTGAACTTGATCTTATCTGAGAAGCACCTTATCTGCCCTTTCATTCTAAATGAAAGTTTTGCTGGATAGAGCAGTCTTGGATGTAGGTCCTTGCCTTTCATGACTTGGAATACTTCTTTCCAGCCCCTTCTTGCCTGTAAGGTCTCTTTTGAGAAATCAGCTGACAGTCTGATGGGAACTCCTTTGTAGGTGATTGTCCCCTTAGGTGATCTCTTGCTGCTTCGAGAATTCTCTCCTTC
The DNA here is from genome assembly GCA_004027735.1 of Carollia perspicillata. Classification (NCBI taxonomy): domain Eukaryota; kingdom Metazoa; phylum Chordata; class Mammalia; order Chiroptera; family Phyllostomidae; genus Carollia; species Carollia perspicillata. The sequence goes on from PVKM010003906.1 coordinate 15,479, forward strand.
ATTTTAATCTTGGCTAATGTAACTATGATGTGCCTTGGTGTGTTCCTCCTTGGATCCAACTTCTTTGGGACTCTCTGAGCTTCCTGGACTTCCTGGGAGTCTATTTCCTTTGCCAGATTGGGGAAGTTCTCTTTTATTATTTGTTCAAATAAGTTTTCCACTTGTTGCTCTTCCTCTTCCCCTTCTGGTACCCCTATAGTTCAGATGTTGGAACGTTTAAAGATGTCCTGGAGGTTCCTAAGCCTCTCCTCATTTTTTTTGAATTCTTATTTCTTCATTCTTTTCTGATTGGATGTTTCTTTCTTCCTTCTGGTCCATTCCATTGATTTGAGTCCCAGTTTTCTTCCCATCACTATTGGTTCCCTGTGCATTTTCCTTCATTTCACTTATCAACGCCTTAATTTGTTCATCTAATTTGTGACCAAAATCAACCAATTCTGTGAGCATCCTGATCACCAGTGTTTTGAACTGTGCATCTGATAGGTTGGCTATCTCTTGGTCACTTAATTAATTTCTTTTATGGTATAAAAATTGCTTTGCAATTTTTATGTCATACTAAAAAGTTTCCCAACTGCTTAGTTTCATCTGTGCCTTAACCCAAACTCAAACACAAAAAATTTACATTTAACTTTATTTGGCCTTTAGGCCTGTTATAAAATATTGGTGGTGAAAAAACTCTTAGTATTTAGTCTGGTGTGTATCAGCACAAACTCAGTTACAAAGTGAAATATCTAAATTCTCTACCATAGATACCTATTTTATTGTTGTAATAAACTTCAGAGAAGAAGAAATAAAATATCTTTATATATTACATTATCCATATACCTTCAAAAATAGAAGAAAATTACAACATTTTAATAACAAAATAAGAATAAACGTACATTAATAATGTATATTAAAGTTACAAACATGTTATGCAAAATATGTGTAATAGTGAACATTGTTATAAAAAGGTAAATAATATAATTAATGTTGATCTGGCTCATAAATTTTCTAGCTAACTATAGCATGCACTGCCTAGTTAGGCAGGACCTAATTTCTTGAATTTAATTTTCAAGGCAAACTATATTACTGTAATTTAATTTTAAAATTGCATATATCTCTTGATAATTCTTAAAGTGTTTTTCTTCACTGATTATGCAGTTACTGTCTTGAGATCCACAAACGGACTAATAATTTTCTGATTTTCAAGACAGAGCCTTGAGATAGTTATTGAAAACTTACTTTGAAACATAAAAAAAATTTCTGTGTTGTATTTTTATGTAAGTGCAGGTGATTGACAATTTGAAAAATGAAGTCTCCATTTCCTAGTTAATATTTTATGTGCACTTAACATTCTTAAATGTGACAGTTTATTACAAAAATTGAAGACAAGTAACAGTGTGTTTGAAGTCTCAGCTTATTTACAAGTAAATGATAAAGCTACATCAGCTTTGCAATCTATTCTTCTAAGTGTTTATTTAGTCAAACTTTTATTTTTCAGTTCTCCATTTAAAGCTATAATGTAATAATCTTTTGAAAATTCTTCCTTTTAAGTAAACCAACTTTATTAGACATTAAATAATAAGTGCATTCTCATTCTCTTTTTTCACAGAGAAGTGCTACATTGGAATGTCAAGCATTGCCTTTAGTAAAATTTACGATTGGCACAGATTATACATGAACTTTAGTTAAGCGTAATAGGCACTTGTGGGGAATGGGGAAGGGTGCTGAAAAATGTTGGTAACAATAAAACTAATGTGCATTTACTAGTCTGCCTTGTTAATTTCTTTAATTTTATTTCTTATACCAGATTATTTGCCAATCATATTTACTGGCTCATTCTGAAATAGTCCGAAGATTTTCTAATCCAGATATTTGTATAATAAGTATATGCAGTTATGATTAGAAATTCAAAACTGATAGTAAAAAGTACCCTAAAAGCTTCACATTAATTCTACTTTTATATTAGAATTATGAAACAATAGAATTTAAAGGCTATGCGTAAAATACTAGTTGGCTAATCATCTAAAAGACAAGCTTTTTATATATTAGTATTTTTTGATTAAATATAGAATAGTGTTAAGTAGTGTGAAAGGCCTTGGTTTTGAATCCTGACAGATAAAACCTGTTTCCTAATATTTAAAGTGAAGTAATAATGGTACTTGTTTCATAAAGATGTTGAAAGGATTAAATGAAATAATATGTATAAAGTGCTGATGATAGTTAGTGCACAATAAATTGTAGTCATTTTTAGTTTATGCTTGTATGAGTTCCCTAGGACTGCCATGTTAAAGCTTCAAAGACTGGGTGGCTTAAAGAAAAGAAGTTTAGCACTGGCTGGGTACCTCAGCTGGTTAGAGCATCATCCCAATACCCCAAGGTTGCAGGTTCGATCCCCAATCGGGCACACAAAAATCAACCAGGGAATGCATAAATAAGTGGAACAAAAAATTGATGTGTATGTGTCTTTCTCTCCCTAAAATCAATAAGTAATTTTTAAAAAATAGAACAAGTTTATTTTCTCACAGTTTTTGAAGTCATAAGTTCAAGATCAGGTGTTAGTTTTTTATGAGCATCTCTCTCTTTAGCTTGTAGAAGGTAGTCATCTCCTTGTGTATTCACATGGGTTTTCATCAGTGCATGTTTTGTGTGTATCTTAATCTCCTCTTTTTATTAGAGCACCAGTCACATAGGATTAGAGCTCACCCATATGACTTCATTTTACTTTATCTCTTTAAAGACCCTATTTCCAAATACTGTCACTTCCTGATGTCCTGGGGGTTAGCATTTCAACACATGAATTTGGGGGTGGGAAGGTACAGTTCAGCCCATAATGATAGTCAAGAGTAAAGTTGTGTAGACTGGTGTGATGTGGCTGTAGAAAACTGCTGATCTGATTCAGTACCCCACTTCACAGACAATGAAGCTGAGACCTGAGAGTAGAGTGCACATATTAATTTGTGTCTGAACTAAGAATTTGGTCCTTAAAAATCTGGTCTACTTTTAGTAACATTTAAAACATCAAATAATAGTTATTTTTATCAACATTCTTATATAATATTTTTTCTTAAAATCCATTGAAAACATTTATTACTTCTCAACTTTAAAAGTCCTTTTTAATTTTTTATTAATTTGATGAAAATTTCTTGTTATCTAATTTTTATTTCCTCATGATCTATTAACTTGTGGATCATCTAGTCCCTGGTAGTTTTTGCAAGATTAAAAAAGGTAGTCATGCAGTACAGTTAAAACAATATTGATTAAAATGAAACTTGTTTGGCTCTGTTGCAAACGAGCTGATGTGGTTTGGGCAAGTACTTTTCACTTTGTGTGCCTTAGTCTATTCATCTATAAAATGGGAGATTAAAATTTGATGACTTTGTGAAAAGCTGTTAAATTTAAGTGATCATTTGAGTTAATTTGTGTTTTGCCATAAGGACGACATCACTACAGCATGCATTTGTCACCGGCACTTTCTATACAGTGGATCAGAGCTGGAAGGGTTGTTTTCATTGCTGTTACATAGAAAGCCAGGTAAAGCTCAGTCTGTAAAAATACTTTCTCCGTGACAACATACAATGCTAGAATTCTGATTTTCTGGCTTTAATCAGTATTAGTTTTATTCATTTGGTTTAAATTAGTTTCAATTTTTCTCTAAGAATTTTTAGTGTATATTAGGATTGAGGAGTACTTATTATTTTCACCTTAAAAACCCTTGCTGGAAGCAAGGTTTTGTCAGCCACTCAAACTCTTCTTAGAAATAAACTAATTGAAATAATATAATCTTAAGGAGACAATTTGCTGTCAAGAATACTTAAACATTTAGTGGAAAAAAATGGAAAATTAAGCTACAATGTATGTCTAAGGGGAAAACCTACTCCTGTATCTATATGCCAGGAATAAAGAAAAGAAGAAAAAAAATTAAAACTCCAAGCCACTTCTAAAGAGTATGTCTTTCATAGTGGAATATTCCTTTAGAATATTTTATAGTCATTTCATGTTTATATTTAAGATGGTAATATCACCTCAGTTACTCTCCTAACTTTTTGTCAAATTATATGACATTTTGGAATATACAAGATTTTCTATGATATGTTCTTCTCTAGGGCTTTTGTGGTTTCATGACTTATATTTAAGTCTTTTATCCATCTTGAGTTTATTTTTGTGTATGGTGTAAATTAGTAGTTGAGTTTCATTTTGTTGCATGTAGCTGTCTAGATCTCCCAACATCATTTGTTGAAGAGGCTATTTTTACTCGGCTTTATGCTCCTGCCCCCTTTGTTGAATATTAACTGACCAAAGAGACATGGGTTTATTTTTGGGCTCTCGATTTTGTTCCATTGATCTATATGTCTATTCTTGTGTCACTACCAGACTGTTTTGATTACTATGGACTTGTAATATAGTTTGATATCAGGTATTGTGATCCCTCCTATCTACCATTCTGCTCTTCTTTCTCAAAATTGCTGCAGCCATTCAGGGCCATTTATGGTTCCATATAAATTTTTGAAATATTTGTCCTATATCCATAAAATATGTCATTGGTATTTTAATAGGTATTGCATTGATCTACAAATTGCTTGGGCAGTATGGACATTTTAATGATGTTAATTCTTCCAATCCATGAACATGGTATATGTGTTACAGGAAATTGAAATGACCAGACACCAGAGGGGTTAAGAGCATGATCCTTTATTCACGCGTGGTCCCAGAGGAGTCCAGCTCCAAATTCTGGGCCCTGAACAAAGGGGTTACAGGGCTTATATACTTTATCTCTATATGGCTACGTGACAGAAGTGAGATACAGAAGCAGAATGCAGGGGAACGCAGGGGTTAATTCAGATTTCTTCATTTGGTTAGTCAGCACTCTATGTTTTGACTGGAGCAGGCCTAGCACCTTATCTCCTGGCTGGCTTGCTGGCTGGCCTTACCGTTTACACTAGGGGAGGGGGACCCTGTGCTCTGGCCTTGCCATTTAGACTAGGGGAGGGGGACCCTGTTCTCTGGCCTTGCCATTTAGACTAGGGGAGGGGGACCCTGTGCTCTGGCCTTGCCATTTGAACTGGGGGAAGGAAGACCCTGTGCTCTGGCCTTGCCGTTTGAACTGGGGGAAGGGGAATCCTGTGCTAAGGCCTACTGGGTTTAAGTCATTTTTCTATATCATATGCTTCCATTTGTTTGTGTCTTCCTTGATTTCTTTATTCAGTGTTGTGTAGTTTTCTGAGTACAGGTCTTTTACCTCCTTGGTTAGGTTTATTCCTAGTACTTTATTTTTCTTGTTGCTATATCAAATGGGATTTTTTCCCTGATTTCTCTTCCTGATATTTCACGTTGGTTTACAAAAATGTCTTCAATTTGTGAATATTGACTTTGTATCCTGATGTTTTGCCAAATTCACTTGTTAGGTCAAGTAGTTTTTTGGTGGAGTCTATAGGTGTTTTTTAAAAATATTTTATTTTATTTATTTTTTAGAGAGAAGGGAAGGAAAGGAGAAAGAGTAGGAAAGAAACATCAATGTGTGGTTGCCTCTCATGTGTCCCCCACTGCGGACCTGGCCTGCAACCCAGGCGTGTGCCCTGACTAGGAATCAAACCTGTGACCCTTTGCTTCAGAGGCCCATGCTCAATCCACTGAGCTACACCAGCCAGGGCAAGTCTATAGGGTGTTTTATGTACATTATCATGTCATCTGCAAACAATAGCAGTTTTACTTTCTCCTTTCCAATTCAGATGCCTTTATTTCTTTTCCTTGTCTGATAACTATTTGTTGAATACAAATAGTTGAATACAAATACTTCTATGTTGAATAGAAGTGGTGAAAACAGACATCTTTGTTTTATTTCTGATCTTAGTGGATAGGCTTTTAGTTTTTGTTCATTGAATATGATGTTGGCTGTAGGTCTCTTGTATATGGTCTTTATTATGTTGAGGTGTGCTCCCTCTACCCCCAGTTTGTTGAGCATTTTTATCATAAGTGGGAGCTGTACCTTATTACATACTTTTTCCACATCTAATGATATGATCAGGTGATTTTTGTCTTTCCTTTTGTTTACATGATGTCTCACATTTATTGATTCACAAATATTGTACCATCCTTGCATCCCTGGGTTGAATCCCACTTGATCATGGTGTATGATCTTTTTAATGTGTTGCTGGATGTGATTTGCCAATATTTTGTTGAGAATTTTAGTGTCTATGTTCATCAGTGAAATTTTCTTTGTTTATTGTGTCTTTATCTGGTTTGGGGATTAATATAATGCTGGTTTCATTAAAAGAGTTTGTGAGTCTTCCATCTTCTTGGCTTTTTTAGAATAGTCTGTGAAGAATAGGGTTGGGTTCTTCCTTAAATGTTTTGTAAAATTGTTCTGCGAAACCATCTGGTCCAGGACTTTTGTGGGCTGGGAATTTTTTGATTACAGCTTTGATTTCACCAGCTGTTATTTGTCTGTTGAAGCTTTCTGCTTCTTCTTCATTCAGTTTTAGAAGATTATATTTTTTCTAGAAATCTGTCCATTTCACCCAGGTCTTCAAATTTGTCGGCATATAGTCATTCATAGTAATTTCTTACAATCCTTTGTATTTCTGTGGTATCGGTTGTAATTTCTCCTTTCATTTTTGATTGTGCTTATTTGGGTGCTCTATCCTTTTTCCCCCCTCAATTAGTCGGTTTAAAGGCTTGTTGATTTTGTTTATCTTTTCAAAGAACCAACTCTCGGATTTATTGGTCTTTTGAATTGTTCTTTTAGTCTCTATGTCATTTAATTCTGCTCTGATCTTGATTGTTTCCTTCCTTCTACTAGCTCTGGGCTTTGTTTGTTGCTGTTCCTCCAGTTCTTGTAGATGTAGGGTTAGGTTGTTTATTTGAAATTTTTCTGTCTTTTTTAGGTAGGCCTGTACCTCTATGAACTTCTCTCTCAGGACTGCCTTCACTGTGTCTCATAACTTTTGGACTATTGCATGTTCATTTTCATTTGTTTTCAGAAACTTTCTGATTTCTTCTTTTATCTAATTATTAACCCATTCATTTTTTAATAACCTGCTATTCCATCTCCACCAATTTGGATTTTTTTTCCAGTTTTTTCTTTAAGGCTGGTTTCTAGTTTCAGGACCTTGTAGGGCCCCTCTACGTTTGTATTTATCCCTCAGTTATGCTCACAGTGCCCCGAAGAGGGGCAAGGACTCCATGGGCACCACTCATCTTCATCTGTTGAGTTTAGATTTATTGCTCAATTACATAAGATGAAGAGGAAGCTATTACCTAAACTAGTCCCTCATCAATTGCCTTTTCACTAGACAAACTCCTTACAGGCAATCTACTGATTCAAATCTTGCTGAGAAGATGGCAGGAATGACTTGCTGTATCAGTATGTAGTTCCTACAAGAGAACTATGTGATTCTGGCCCAGATCTGCCACTGATAGGCTTTTCTGGCTCTTCTTTTCATTTGGTTCCTGTCCTTCAATTGTTTCCTTACCTGTGAAAGGACAGTGCTGGGCTTCATTTTTTATGACCAGGAGGCCTGGGAGAAGTGAGGAGGAATAGGGAGAGGATGGGAGAGTCAATGAGTGGGATCTAACACCTACCTCCTCCACCCCAGGTGAAGCTGCTCCCCACACCTGCCATATAAATTGAGCTTCCAAATGGAAAGGAAGATTCTTTTGCTAATTTTTTAAAATCAACCCATTTATTAATTGTCAAAGTGTCTTTTAGCTTGGATGTGCTTTCACTCAGTCCCCTCCTATTCTGGAAGCTTATACATATTTTTTATAATTTCAAAAATATGATCATAGAGAAATGAGTTCAATATATAAATAAATAGGAATAATGAGGTAGTGAAATAAAAGGTGAACTTATAACTGTTAACAAAAACAGGTATGTAAATGGATATTCTCTTCCTTCCCATTTCTTATTCTAAACTGTTCCTCATCCTGTATTGATATTCTAGTTTTAATTAAACATGCTATCTCCATCAGATCCCCTGGTCAGGGCTATAAGTCACTTTTACTCTCTCTCCCTTCTCCTCCCCTGCCATGCTCTTTCCGTCCTCACAACCACACCATTTCATTCTGGATTTAAAGCCTCTCAACTGGGCTTGTAGTTTTCTAAATTTGCCAAATTTCTACCTGCCTTCATAACTCCATATCCATATTCCCCCCTTTCAAGAAAGTTTATTTCTTATGGTTTTCCTGTTGAACATTAAGATAGTCCATACTCTGATCTCTGGAACCTACTTCTTTTATAGCTTCTATCATATTCAGGTAGGATGACTTAAGTGTCTATTTCCTCTCCTAAACTATGAGTTCCTCCAGGGCCATGACAAAGTCTTTAAAATTTTTAATAGCACTAAGTAGGCAGGTGCTCAATAAATGTCTGATGCATACCTAATAACTGCATATGGTAACATACATCAATTATAGATTTTTAAAGTATATTTTATTGATTATGCTATTACAATTGTCCCATTTTTTTCTCCCATTTATTCCTGTCCACCCTGCACTACCCTTCCCACCAGCATTCTGTCATGTTAGTTCAAGTCCATGAGTCACACATATAAGTTCTATGGCTTCTCCACTTCTTATAATATTAACCTCCCCCTGTCTATTTTATACCTTCTGTTTATACTTCTTATTCCCTGTACCTTTCCCCCCATTCTCTCCACTCCTTTTTCCCACTGACAACTCTGTGTAATCTCTATTTCTGTGATTCTGTTCCTGTTGTAGTTGTTTGCTTAGTTTACTTCTGTTTTTTTTTTTTTTAGGTTTGGTTGTGAATAGTTTTGAGTTTGTTGTTATTTTACTGTTCGTATTTTTTATCTTCTTTTTCTTAGATAAGTCCCTTTAACGTTTCATATACTAGGGACTTGATGATAGTGAACTCCTTTAACTTGACCTTATCTTGGAAGCACTTTATCTGCCCTTCCACTATAAATGATAGCTTTGCAGGATAGAGTAATCTAGGTTGTAGGTCCTTGCCTTTCATGACTTTGAATATCTCTTTCCAGACCCTTCTTGCCTGTGAGGTTTCTTTTGAGAAATCAGTTGACATTCTTATGGGAACTCCTTTGTAGATAACTGTCTCTATTTCTCTTGCTGCTTTTCAGATTATCTCCTTATTTTTCATCTTGCATAATGTAATTATGATGTGCCTTGGTGTGTGCTTCCTTGGGTCCAACTTCTTTGGCACTCTCTGAGCTTCCTGGACATCCTGTAAGTCTATTTCCTTTGCCAAATTAGGGAAGTTCTCCTTTATTATTTTGTAAAATAAGTTTTCAATTTCTTGCTTTTCCTCTTCTCCTTCTGGCACCACTATGATTCAGATGTTGTATCTGGAGGTTCCTAAGCCTCTCCTCATCTTTCTGAATTCTTGTTTCCTCATTCTGTTCTGATTGACTATTTCTTCCTTCTGCTCCAAATCATTGATCTGAGTCCCGGTTTCCTTCCCATCACTGTTTTTTCCCTTTATATTTTGCTTTATTTCATTTTTCATAGCCTTCACTTCTTCCTCTATTTGGCCACCGTACTCAACCCTTTTTGTGAGCATCTTGAATACCAGTGTTTTGAACTGTGCATCTGATAGGTTGGCTATCTTGTCATTGCTTAGTTCTATTTTTGGAGTTTTGATCTGTTCTTTTATTTGGGCCATATTTCTTAGTCTCAACATACCTATTACATTGTAAGGCGTGGAGACTTAGGTATTCGCCAGGGTGGGACAACCCAGGTGGCTGCGTTGTGGAGCTCTAGGAGAGAGAGCAACTCAAGAGGTAATGTGGACACTAGCCTGCAGTGTCTGCATCATTATGGCTGAAATGAGACATTCACACAGACTACTAAGTCTGGTGGAAGAAAAGGGACAGCATGGCTTTTCTCTCAAGGGAAGCAAAAAGTCTTGGCCCTTGCTGTAACCAACCTTTATTGGGTTTCTTGGCACATTACATGATGGTCTTCATTTACTGTGCACAGGTTGCTTTAGGTGGTTACCTTTTACAGAAAACAAAGGAGCCAATGCCGGTAATCACATCACAGAAGAGGGATATTTGCAAATGAAAAGGCAAAAGTGGTTGAACTGGTTACACTCATCCTTGGAAGGTTTAGCATGGATTTTAGGAAGTTACTTTGCAGTAAATGTTTGCCACAAATCCTGGTGAAGGAGTTTTTAGCAAAAAGCAAGACTCAAAGTGGCCTAGGCACATTGCAGGCCTGATTCCCCATGGGAGAACCTATCCATGGGCGTGGCTCCTGTGCATCTCTGAGTGGAAGCTGGGCCCACGCCATGCAGAATGATCTCTTCCCACGCCATGCAGAATGGTCTCCTACAAAGAGTGAACAATGCAGCTTGCTAAGCTCTTGGTGGCTTTGAGTCATTTCCCCTGCTACCCAGAACCAAATTGGGCCCTTCTGGTACTGATTCCAAGGTGGGTTGGTTTGTGTACATAGTATGATCCTGTGGGTCTCTCCAGCGATCTCTCCTGTGAGTTTGGGAGTTTCTCCCACCATCGCAACCCCCATATGTTTTTACAGTCAGAGGTTTTGAGGCTTTATTTCCCTGCTCTGGAACCCTGGGTTGCATGGTCTGTCTCGCTCCCCAGCTGTTCCTCCCAGGTTGTCCACACACCAATGTGGTGCCACCAGCCACTGCTTCACCTGCCAGTTTACCAGTTGCCACCTTGCTGCACATCTTCTCTGCCCCAGCCACCCATCTCTACCCATCCTACCAGTCTGGATGAATATTTCTTCTTTAACTCCTTGGCTGTTGGACTTCCATGCAGTTTGATTTTCTGGCAGTTCCAGTTATTTCTGTTTTTAAATTTGTTGTGGTTCTTCTTTTGGTTGTGTGAGGAGGCAAAGTGTTTCTATCTACACCTTCATTTTAGCCTAAAGTCAAAATGTCTTGATTAAAGCTTTTAAGGAAGGTTTTTACTGTCAGCTTTTGTCGTCTCACCCTAAGAGAAGATGACTTTGATGAGATAGCATCATGGGATATTCTTATCAAAGACGGTGATCCAGAGATTAGAAGACATCTGGTTAGGAAAAGAAATCTCTCTAATGATTCCACGCACCCCATAGAAAAAAAGTATGGAAGGAGGCTCCTCCCTTTCAGTGTCCCAGCAAAGGAACCAGGAAACAAACCATAGGAATTACCCAAGGGAATGACAAGTTCAACCAGGAAAAGGGAATATTTAAGGGCATCATACTAGTTATTTTCAGATGTTTGAATGGCAAACTTGTATGTGAGAGGGTAGGTTTGTTTTAGGTTGTTCCATCTTGCAGAACAAAGACAAGTGGCGATGAAGGTTTGGGTGTAATGTAAGGAATAAATACTGAAAAATTCCTCTGTCTGACAGTAAAGGAGCTTGCTTCTAATGTACACTATTCTGCCCATGACCAGAAGGGGCCTTGCCTATGTCAGCATCATCTTTTAGGACATATTGGAGAGGATACCCTATTTACAGTGCTGGTAAACCAGACACACTTTCTCCCCTTCTAACTTCACGATTTTTGGTTTCACATTCTGGGAGAAGACAAATACTGAGCAGAGACAACCAAGGCAAGAAAATTATCTTTGGGCATTTTGCTATCCACAAATGATATTAAATTCCCTACTCTCCAATTTTAAACTTTGCTTTGTTGCTCAAGATAGAAACGGCCTGTGAATAAGACTTTGTCATAAAATGTACTTTCCACTTCCTAAGCTGTTTGAGCCCTGATCCCTAGTCCATGAGATGGCTTGTCATTGTAGTTCTTATTACTTGGGTGGAAGGGTCAGAATTAGTAATAGGGGAGTATGCCTTTTTGCCCCATTTTCAATTATCAGAAGATTTAACAGGCTTTTGGGCAGGGGAAGGACCCTGCTCATCCTTGCTGCCCTGCGACCTCCTGAGTTTGTCTCTTTTATCTCTTTCTGGATGTCCGACATCCCAGCATGCCACATTGCACTGGCTAAATAAACCCTGTAAATCTAGCTTTTGTGTCCTGCTAATCCTTTTATTTCCTAAGTCTTATTTAATCCAAAAGGCCTCCTTTCATCTCTTTAACTGTCCACAGGGTCACCCTCACATCCTATCAGCTATCCTCAGAAACCCTGGATAGAGTTGAAAAGCTTTCCAAGGTCTCCCTGATTTTCATTAGATTGCAGAGGGGCCAGGCGACACCTGCTAAGTGGCACATTGGAGAAAAGTCTTGCCCTGCAGTGCCTGCCACAATCAGTGAAAGTTCTGTGCATTGCCCTGCCTGCCAGGAAAACCAGCTGCTCTCCTCTGAGCTGTTCCTGGATTACTGAGGAGAAAGGTGGCTGCATTTCTGACCTCTGAAACATGGGACCATGAGCCAATGACAAAATTCAATTGGACTCAAAGGAACACAAAGCAACCAATTCATGCTAAATGAGTGTTACTTTTGTCTAACTTAAATGAAGATGAGCTTTGGGTTTGAGGAAAAAGAAAAGCAATTAATTAATGTCACTGGTTAAAGGGAGCCCACAGGTGTATACATATGTATCCAAAATTAATATTTCTATTTCAGGTCCTTCTACATGCTTATTTGAAAAAGAGATGTAATAAAATAATCAAAACATTAGACATCACATTTATAATTTTTTAAAATTAAAGTTCTTTTGCTGAACTTTTTGCATGGCTCCAGCCTCCCAGTTCTGATCTTCCTATAAGAGATTAGTACTCACCAGTCTACACATGTATTGATTAATTCTATCTTTATGAGAGTAGCTGAACATCTCTGAACTCAAAGTTGGAAGTGTTGGGAGTTTCGCCTAACTTTAATTTAGGCTTGTACCACCTGTGTAGTCTTAAATTAAGCTGTGGTGACTCCCAGTGCTTCAATATTCTCCCATGTAAACTAGGAAAATTATGTTGACATTGCAGGATGGAGCAAGGGTTAGATGAGATGAAAAATGTAAAGCAGAGGAATAGAGTGACACATAGGACATGACAAACAAATATTATTTTCCATTGTCTACAAAGTTTTACAAGGATTCATGAGAAAACTCATGTGGAAGAGAGCAGTACTCCTTACAAACAGTAGGAGGATAAGTGATTTTTGCATATGCATTGTTCACTCAACTAGATTGTAAAATATGTGAATTATAAGGATGTTAATCATGTACTCCCCCCAACCTTTGCATTGCCAAGAACCTGAAAATATGCATATTCATATGTAAGTGGAGGGAAACAATATCTCCAAGGCCATGTAATTAGCAGCTAGATTCTGGTTTAATCAATCAATTTATGAACCATTCTAAGGAAGACTCTCTTACCCGATGAGCTAATGGGATGGAGAAATGGAGAAGATGGAAAGGCAGGTTGCCATGTGAAGCCCAGCTCTTCAGGAAGGGAGAAAGCCTCTGGAGGACATAAGTTCTCTGATCAACTGCAGCAAAGTTACAACCAGCTCCATTGTTTCCTGATTGCTTCAGGACAATCTCCTTCTCTCCTCTCTTTTTTAAGAAAGATTTTATTTACTTTATTTTTTTTTTTAGAGAGGGGAAAGGAGAGGGAAAGAGAGGGAGAGAAACATCAATGTGTGGTTGCCTCTCATGCACCTCCCATTGAGGACCTGGGTGGCAACCCAGCCATGTTTGCTAGACTGGAAATTGAACCATAGAGCATTTTGTTTGCAGGCCAGCACTCAACCACTGAGCCACATTAGCCAGGGCTCCTTCTTTCTTTAAACCTATCATCAATGAGCAACCTTCAGACTACCCATTCTCTCTCCCAGATACCTTAGAAGGTACATGCTGGATGACAGTCCAAGCCGTGGAGAGTTCTTCAAGGTTAATTATATTTTGCTGGTCCAGGTCATATATCAGTCTCTCAAGGTGGATCAGTGTGAGTCCCCCACAGAAAGTCTGATCTTTATTGCGGGTGCTGTTTCTATGCCTGCCAGATGGAGGAGTGGAGCCAGATGATTGTAGTTCATCACAATGATACCACAGTTGGAGTCCTTCGGGTAACGCCATACCAGGTCTGGGAGTACTCCTTAGACTTTTATCAAAGCACTTAGGAAATTGAGACTTCCTTTAGGTTTCTTTGTATTTCTTATAAAGTATGCAGCACAGTGTTAGACATAAATACAGCAATAAAAAATTCATGATATCAAACAATATAAAGGTGATATAGATATGTAGGAGAATTGCTGCTTTTTAGTGTTCTCAGAGAACCTCCAGGATGGTCCTGCCTCTCCAAAACAAGTATGGATGTCAGCTGGAAAATTCTTGAGCAATGACTTTCCCAGGGCACGCCTAGGTCCACGGTGCCAAGGTTGTCACATATGTGACACTGACAGGTCTCCCTTAGGTATCTTTCCTCTTTGTTTCTGTTAGTAAAACATCTTGATATTACTTCTTTTATAGAGCCTATTTTGTTCTTTATTGCTTTGTAAATAGTTTTTAAAAATATACTTCTACCTTCCCTAGGTTATCAACTTCTTGATAAGGTCCATGTTATAGTCCATCTTAGAAGTTCTCCCTCCAAAAATACAGTAAGAACTCAACATAGAGTTTTTGAAAAGAATGGTGGTACTTCTTGAATGCAGCTCCCTAGGATTTCTCTAGTTTTGATGTTACCTTGTGAAGTATTAAATCTGGTTCTAATTTGCTTGGTGGAACATAACCCAGAAAAACTTTAATCTGGAGGGGAAAAGCCAATGTTTTTAACCTATAGGATTCTATGAGAAAAACTTGAAGTATACTTGAAGGTAAAAAAATTCACTGATAGAACTCAATATAGAGGGTTTTGCTATTTCCACTGAAATCCTAAACCAACCTGTGGTACCACATAAATTATAAGCTCATTTTTCCTGGGGCTACTTCTTACCATTTATATCTGGCCCTAAACTTGTACAATATAGCACCACAAAAATAACATAATTCAAGTCCTTTATTACTATCAGCCACTGAGGAAAGTTTTGCTTCTTTCTCTTATTGTCCTTTCTTTCCCCACAAAGTTTTTCCCCAACAGATGATTTCCTGAAGAACAGTGGTGGTGGGAAACAGAGAAGTAATGGAATGCTGGACTTCTGTATTGATAACATCCTGTGGATGGATTTCTTCTGGTTATTCCTCAGAAAGTGATGTGGACATGAAGGAAATCACAAACTTTGAGATGGACTGGGGTCCAAATCCTAGATTCATCTTTTGGACAAAATACTAACTCTCTCTGACCTGTTTGTACATCTGTAAAGTGGAGCTAACAGGACTTATGAGGCAATGAGAAAGTGCCCGCATGCTCCCTGGCATGCAGTGGGCTTTTGATAAATGCTATTGTCAACTCCCAGAATTAACTTCTTTCTTTTTAATGATAACAACTGCTCAGCCTCTCAGAGGATGTTGAGAAAGAATTCTTATTCCATGCCCTGTCTTCTAGCCCTTGCCACCTGAGTGGTCAGCAGCACTGTCACACCTCATGTGCCAGGAAGTAGAAAGAATATTGATGGGGAGGAGGTCAGCTGGAACCCAGAGCTGGATCCCCAAATTAGTTCATACTGGAATAAATGGGCACAACAGGGTGAGGCCCACTCACAAAGAAAGGCCAAGCATTGAGGAAACTGGCCAAGAGACAAGGTATACAGACAAGCAAGAAAAACAAAGGCACATGTGTAAGGCCTTTGCTAACCCAAATGTGTCATCCTACTTGAATATCCTTATCCTCACATTTTATAGGGTGTTTAGATTCTGGCTAGGATCATAGATATCCAAGAAAGTAAAGAGTGATCAGCATACTTGCGTTAAGGGTCCAGCACTTTGCATACATCAGTGCTGGTCCTTACCGCACCCCTGACAGGTTTTCTCACCTGTGGATACTTAAGAGTGTAGTAATGTGTCGAGGTCATGCTAGAATGTTGCACGTGGGGAATTTGAAACCAGGGCTAAGGACAGAAGAGGTGCTGCTCATTCCATGACACCGTACTGTCTCTTGGCATGAGAGACAATCTCATCTCTCTTCCCTGTTCATCATTGACGTCCATCCTATTCAGTGTCCCATGTCTCCCCAGGAGGCTCTTGAGAGACCATTTCAGATGTACAGTAAGCAGTCAGAGAAGAAGCCATTTCCAATGTGAACTTTATAGGAATTATTCACACCCATGGGAGTACATACTAGTAAATACCAGAGGGCCCCTGCTTGGAGTGACATCCTACTTAAGACCTAGGACCATTCTGGGGCAGAACCAGCCACCTGCTGCTGGAGAGGCCTAAAGAAACAGCCTCGCCACACCCTCACTTTATAGATAATGGAGTTTAGGTCCTCCTTTGGAAAAGGAGGTTCTCCTTTCTGCCCAGGTTCCTGGGGGATTGGCTATTGGTTTAGTGCCTGGAGATTCACCTCTCCTTCCCTTTGTTAGGCTGAGCAGGAGGCACCAACATGGGTGACCTGGTAACAGAAGACAGGGTCCAGCCTGTGCTTATGAAGAAGCCAAACTCAATCCCCATCTTTCTGAAGGGAGTAAGGAGAAATAAATAATACAAAAAATACCGAGAAAATCAGCCCCGTGAGCTAGGAAGCCTGGGGCCATTGCTCAGCCCCACAGGCCACCGCAGACAGTACCAGGTAGTCAGAAAGGCCCAGGACAGAGTTGTTTTCTGGGAAGGCCCACAGAGGCAGGGCACATGGCCAAGAGGTTCCTGGAAGCTCTCTTCATGTCACGGGATTTCTCTGGATCACCTCAGTCTGTACCTTGGGTACACGAAGACAAATAATGATGGTGACACAGCCCACTGATGGTGTCTGAGGACAAGGGAACTTTGGGCCCAGGACCCCACTGCTGCCAAGGACCATTCTCCACACCTGCCCAGTGACACGAGAGGGGCCCTGTCCACACCAGCTCTGAGATAAAACACATTACCAGCTTGGCTGTGTGGGGATAACCAAAAAGATTAAATCACAGGAGTTACCCCACCCAGAGGCAGCTGGACAGGGGCTGCAGAGGGTGCCTGGGTACAAGTCACAAAGCGAGATGCTTCACTACCCACCCGCTCTAGCCCCATCTGCTATCCCTAAATATTCTCTTTCTCTGTACTTCAAGAGCTGCCACCTCCAGGAAGCCCCTCTTCCCTCTCAGCTCCCACTTTGTCAATTTCACACCCTCCCTATACCACACTTGTCCTTGCTCACTCTCCCACTGCCCACCTACCGTGGCACCCAGGGTCTCTCTAGTTCCCATTGTAGCACTGATGTAATTCCCTGCCTTCAGCTGCCATTTATAAGTTCAAAGTCCTAAACTCCATGTCTAGCCCAAACCCTTCCATTAAACTAATTCTCTAATCCCAATGACCAACTGCCACCCCACATGAGGGATCTGGCACCACCAATTTAGCATGTCCACGTTGGAAACAATCTCCCACCCCACCTCCTCTGTATCTTCTGTCTCAGCAAACTTCCCTATCACACACTCAGTTGTCCCAATGAGAGTCTGAGGGGCCATATGTTCTTATGCTTTTCCTACAGTGCTGCCCCCTCACATCCAAGAAGTGACCCAGGACCCTAGGTTTCAGTCTTTGAGCCTCTCTTATAGAGCTGGTCCCCTTCTCCATTCTTGCTGTCACTTTTCCTGCCTGAACAATAGTTCAGTGGTATGCTTCAGGGGACGAGTGCCATTGCTTCTGCTGAATAGACTTCCTCCTCTCTTCTGAGCATAGGATACTTTCCCTTTAATCTTCACATTCTTGCAGAAGGCTAACTTATATCTCCAAACCCCATGCTGGCCTCACATGCCCCTTCTGGATTAGACCCTGGACACCTTGGGCTGTAAAGATCTGCTTACATTGCTGTCTGTCATGAGACTAGGACCTTTTTGAGAGGCAGGGTTGCATTCTTCCGATTTACCTGAGCAGATAAATGTGTCACATGTGCTCAGTATATGTTTTGTTGATGGAAGAGCAGATGATAAATGAAGGGGGTGTATTTTAATGGAATAGACACAGGATATAAAAGTGAACACTAGAGCTAAGAAACCAAAGTAAGTTTTATAATTAGGGGTTTTACATTTTCTTATTCATTGGGGACATTTTGGGCACATACTTCCTGCCACATGTTCTTCCAGGCAATGCTGACAAGTAATGAACAAAACAGAGACAAATCCTAGCCCTCGTGGAACTTACATTTTAGTGACAAATAAATAAGTTAAGAAAACTATGTCAAACAAGGCCAAGCTGAGAAGAGGGCTATGCACCATGGAGTGTGGGGAGATGATGGTGTTAGTTAGGGTAGCATGGGAAGACGGCTCCGAGTAATGTCTGAAGGAAGGCAGAACAGGAGGCCGATCTCCCAGAGACATGTTCCAAGTAAGGAGCACATGTGAGATCTTGAGGAGCTTGTGTGCTTGTTGTGTTCCTGGAGCAGCAAGTTACAGAAAAAGGGCCAGTTGTCACTGAAGTTGCATAGTACGTCAGGGTAAAGTGCAGGCAAAAATGGACTCATTCAACCTGGTTCTCGGAAACAGAAAATGTTTGGGAGGGGGAGGGAATGGTGAGGAAAAGACAAGGGAGACACTAACTCTAGGGGTGACCACTGGGGAGCTGCAATTCCCCTTCCTCTTACCCTCATTACTGGGCAGCTGGCATCCCTGGACTCAGGTGACCACATCACTAGGGATTTCACTGGAGCCTAGCCTCCTCTTCGACGGCGCTGCCTGGTGGGGCCTATCAGGTGGAGCAGCCACTCAATCGCTGTCTGTGTGCATCCACAGGGGCCTGGACAAGGGCGCCTCAGAGAAGGAATTGGCCACTAGCCCTGCTGTGGCAAAAAGAATTTGAATGGGGGAGGGTGGATTATTTCCAGTAAGAGAAGGAAGTGGCTGAAATAGTGAGTGCACAGAGGGAGACTGCCCTCTTGGAAGTGTCTGAAACAGGGATGAACATGTTCAGGGCCTCTGTCCCCTTACCTCTTGCCTTCTGGAAACACTGTCTGTGGATGGCCTCAGTGGTGGGAACACTGAGTATTGCTGAGTGCACAGGCTCAGTGAGGCTGTATGGTCATGGCCAGTACTCAGGCTTACTTTGCATGCATGGCTCGTTCGTGATGCACATGAGGGGAAACGCAGTGGGCCAGTGAGTAGAGATGACAGGGACCCAGCGGAGTGCCTATCATCTAAGATTACCACCCCACCCTTGCCCAATCCCTTTTATAATAAGCCTACCATTTTGCCCCTGCTCATTCTCTGCTCTAGGATGCCCACCCACGACTTTTAAATGCTAATAAATGACAAACATTCAGGATGAAACTTCCCAAGCCCATCTGTCCCCCACAACTTAGTGTAAATTAATTTAATCAGATTCTCTCCTCAGGGCTTTCCTATATGAAGGCAGTAGGGATTATACAGCATGGAGGAGAAGAAAAGGGGAATTTTCAAGCTGGAGAGATGAGGGGCCCTAACTGAAATGTTTAGAGAGGGTATGTGTGCTTCACAGGTGTGCTCAAAGACAGACTGAGTTCCCAGCCCTGCAGGTCTGTGTCCATGATTTCCCCAGATGCCACTGCCATGTAGGCTTTGTGGGGGCACTGCCAGCTCCCAGCACCTCATAAGGAATAGGGGCCCTCCTGCTGTCTCCACTTTTGATCTATAAATAGAAGTGCCAAGTGTGCATTTCTCAAAGGGCTACTTTGAGGCTCAAAGAAATGATTGCTGCAAAGTGCTGAATGCGGTGCCAGACACTAGGGATGGCCCCAGGAAGGTTGGAGCAGCACACCAACAGCAGAGGGCCTGACTCAACTGCCTGCAGGTGCACCAGTGGACCTCAGCCCTGGGGGTGAACCTGAAGCTGCAGGCTGGACTTCTGCCTGCTAGAAATCGGAGAATATGCACAGGTGAGTGAGGCTGCTGGTGATGCTGCTCCTGTGGTCATCTGCAAGGGTTTCTCATTCCACCCCCTCAGCTGCCTGCCTGACTTTGGCTTTGGTCTTGAGTCCTTCTGACTAGGAGCAGATAAATCTTACTTCCAAAAGAGCAAGGACTCTTTTAAAACACATACTTATAATTCTGAGATGTTAAGCTTTAAAAAAATTAATGAGTTATTTTATCAAAGCTATGATGTTATCATCTCTCATGGGTATGAAAGACATACCAGTATGCTATGTTTTGAAAATAATGAAAATATGCTGCTAATTAAATTGTAGCATGCCATTGATAGGTAATTGCATCCCATATTCAAGGATGTCAAAATATTGGGGAGTATAGTCGAGAGTTAAAGAAACAAGCTGTATCTTTTTGGCTAAGTGAGATACCATTAAATATATGTTACCAGTAACAGTACTACTGACAGTCATAAAAATTTTGAAAATGTATAAACCACTTAAACTAAAAACATTTCCTCCAAAAACTCTTGTGTGAGTTTTTGTTCTCATGTGAGAACTTTTCCTTCTATTAAGTTTTATCAGCAGTGGTGGGAGTAGCACAATTGCATGGGAACATGTAGAATTTCTCTCGGGAGTGAATGGTCTGGGTGACGAGGGTGACCGTGTTATTTAGTCTCCGGCTGGAGGCTTTGTGAATAGAAGTGACAGTGAAGTCAAGACCTGCAGAAATGAGTCAAGGTTTGGGCCTCCAGAGGGTACTGCCTGCTGATGGCCTGTCAACACTCAGTGTCTATGTCTGGGCAGGGGGAACCTATTTGTAGTCACCAGGCAGGTGACTGAATCCAAGTCCTTTTCTTCCAACCTACTTAGCTGCCAGCACTGCATAGCAACTTAGGTAGATGGAAGACTGACTAAATTTGGGCACCAATGAAGTCAGTGACCAGAAGGTGGAAGACACCAGAGCCCTTTGTGTTTTCCAGACTTCAAGAATTTTAGGATAGTTACAGAATATACACACACCACACAAACTGACACACTCTCATACACTCAATATTTACACACTGTCACACATATACTTAACACCCCCACACACACAAATTAGACACACACAACTCACACTCACGCTCAAGTGCCTGTCTTTACAACTTTCAGAACAAAATGGTCTAGTTGAAGAGGAGAAAGGTGTTTGTGTCTGACATGTCTGTCAGCATGGGAAAGGGTCATTCTGAAGCCTCTTTGTTTTCCATAACTTATGGAGAATAAATTGTATCTGCTTGCAGAAAACTTATTTTCTATTGAAAAAGAAGGAAAACTCTGTTGATAGTCTAAGTTGTTGATGGGTTGTGGAAACTATGAGAGCTGGAAAGAATCTTTGGAATTACACACACACACCTCACTCATGAATTTGCAATCTGAGACTGCCTTTGGATTTCTTTCTCTTGATAAAGAAGCAATTGTTTTTTTCTGGATGCACAAACCTAAAAGCAGGATAGAAGTTACCAAATTATCAATTCCAGTTCAAGTAGCTTTCCACATTAACCATAATATTACTAGAAGCTTACATTGAAATATAAACCATGTTTTAAGGAATGCCCATGTTCACATATTTCCCTTTTGCCAGCAACTTACGTTTACCTGTTTTCTGCATTTTCTTCTGGGAACAAAATATTTCTCTTCAAGTCCAAGCCCGAGACAAGTTTAAGTCCTTGAAACTGTGTTCTCGGTGAGACCTCATCTGTGTGCAGAAAGGCCCCAGAATGACCCAGGTTAGACCCAAGGTGGTACACAGGGTGGCCATCCTGGGAAAAGAAAATCTCAGGTGGAAAGTAAATCTGGCCTCAGCACAGCCACATGTAAAAAAAGCATGATGAAGGAAGTTTGCAGTCTCATGGTGAGGACACTCAATTTTTACATGTTTACACTGAGATAAAATCTCAGTCCCTGGGGTCCCCCAAATCTCTGGGGTCTGAACTTGTGGTAGGGTTAGGAGGGAAGGCAGTATGATGGGGGTGGTGTCCCAGCTGAGTGACAGCACAGCCTTTTCTGACAACAGTCTAGAAATTCGTGATTACCAAGTTGCAGTCACTTAGTCAGCCTGTGCCTTCTCCAGACAAGGGGGGTCTGGTGGGGACGTGGTCCATGGGTCTCTCAGTCTATAATGCCCCTATCCTCTCACCTCTTCTTTCATGCTGGATTTCTGAACTCCTGTCTGCACTAGAAGCACCCGTGGGACCAGTGGGAACCAACACTGCCTCTTGAGCTTTCGATTCAGTATGTTTCACATTTTTAATAAACACTATGTATAGTTCTGATATGGTTTGTCTAGTTCCTAAGTTTGAGATATTTCCTTATGTGTAAGGAACATCTTGAGGGAACAAGAAAAAAAGTAGAGAATCCGAAGCAGCCAATGTTTCTCCTTGTTAGCAAATCTGAACAGGCAAGCTGATATATTTAACTATATGTGTAAGTTCCTAATGATTTTCCTCTCCATCCATCTCTAACTAATGCATCTGTATTAAATTCATCAATCTTTTATATTATAGTTACCTATATTTTTAGTGGGCTTCATTGAAGAAAGGATTTTAACGCGTTTTAAAAACTGTGTCATATAGAAGCCGATATAAAATTTATAATAAAGGGTTGAAAAAACATGGACAAAAAGGCGAAGCCACTATATTTGATAAATATTCATCATTAAGAAGAACCATTTCAGCCTAACTCTAATACTTCATTGTTTCATAAAAATGGAGATCATATGTACCCTTTATAATCATTTCATAGTGCCATGACCTAAGTGTTCTAGAAAACTTAAAAGAAAAAACAAGTTTTGGTAGAGAAATAACACATTATTAGTGCAGAAAGTTGGAAAATAATAATAAGTTAAAATGGTTGATGAATATTAAAGTTGTCACCAACTTTAATATTTAGGTGTTCTTCCTTCAATTTGGAGATATAAACATGCATATTCATAAGGGTAAATTGAATGTGTCATAGTTAGGGTTATGCCACAGTAAGTTATTTTCTACTTTATATAAAACATCAGAGTAGGCAAGTTTATACAAAAAGAGAGTAGATTAATGGTTGCTCAGGACTGGAGAGTAGGCAGGTGAGGTGAGAGTGGCTGGGAGGTGCCGTTACTGGGTGAAAAGTCTATTGTTAGAGTGAAAAAAAAAATCTAAAATTATCGTTATGATTGAGCTACTTTGTAAATTTATTAAAAAACATTAAATTATACATTTAAGTTGGATGAACTTTATGATGTGTGAATTACATATTAATAAAGTTCTTTAAATATTTCAGTTAGTTATATACCAGGATTTCACAAAATAAATTCTGCATTTTCTTTTGCAATTTTCTTCCATCACCTTATGTTAAAATGAATATTAGTTTATATATCGATCGTGAGCTTATAAGGATGATCACTTTGTTCCAGTCTGAGAACTTTATAACATATTTAAATAAAGTGATTTTTGCCTTTCCAGAATTTTTTTCTGAATTAACATACATAGTAACAATAGATATGGACTCAGTCATTCACTCATTCAGGTAACCATTGAGTCCCTGCCATTGGCCATCCCCTGTCTACACACTGAGCATCCAGCATCATGAAGAGACGAAGGCCCTGCCTTCATCAGATCATCCTGTCAGGGGCCACTGCAAGTTGTGGTGCACATGCCTCTCCCTCCAGCTTCTCTTCTACCAAGTGCTAATTTGTTAGATAAAGTATGAAAGGTATATTTGAAAAGACATGCTAGGCACAGGCATAGATTCATAGAATTTCAAAACTTTAGAGGTCCATAGCAGTTTTTATAATTTGATCATTTTATGGGCATGGGAATTGACCCACAGGAGTTCAGTGATTTGATCGAGGAAGTGAGTGTGTCACAATTTGAAGACTTCTAAAACCCTCAAACTCATATATACAGCACAGCAAATAAAAATCATTTTTCTCTCTTGAGGCATATTTATAAGGCAGATTTTCTGGGAGAGTCCCAATTAGAGGTGCTTTTATTCTATTCCAAAGGCTATTTTAAAGTATAAGTATATTGATTTATTTTTATTCCTTTGTTAAAGCTTATAAAAGATAAATTCCTAAGTCAAAATTATTCTTTAAACATGTTTTTGACTCCCTTGTCCAACCATGTTGTGAGTTTATAAAATACAGTCATCATAGCCACATTCTTCTTAAAAAGAGTAGGTAGTTGTGGCTTTGGAATTCCCTGTCCTCTGCACTTGCCAATATCATTAACTTGCTAAACCTGAACTTCTGCTTTACTCA
Organism: Carollia perspicillata; assembly: GCA_004027735.1. NCBI lineage: Eukaryota > Metazoa > Chordata > Mammalia > Chiroptera > Phyllostomidae > Carollia > Carollia perspicillata. Next base: position 39,536 of record PVKM010003906.1, read on the forward strand.
AAATCTTTAATTACGCCCTGCTTCTCTCAACCCCTTCATTATTACAAGCAATTAAATTGCAAAAGTCACGTCATCTCTTTGACATCTGGAAGATATTACCACTCGACTACTTCCTATCCAACCAAACTCCAGTCCGAGGCTGAGCAGGACCTCCAGCACTAATAATGTCTGGGAGAGGAGGGTGTCTGGGCAGGGGTCAGCATGGGAAGGTGCCAGCCTGGAGTCACCCGGTCACTCCATGACTGAGGACAGCTACTCAGCTTTGGGGCCTCAGTCTTCTGTAAAATGAACAATTCTGCTATAGCTGTATTTCTCAGTCCCAGATACTCAAGCTTAGAGACACATGAAGACAAAAGGCCTATGTCTTCTTATTATTCTTGAAAAGTCATTATTTAATAGAAATCAAAAACTATTATTTCATTAAAGCAATCAGATTTATAAAAAATTAGAATATCAAATTTACAAATTATTAAACCTAAAATATAAGTTCATTTTTTTATAAGTCCTACATTCAGCATAAACTTCCAGTTGAATAGTGAGCCTCCTAGGTTCAGGGCCATTGGGTAGACACTGTGAGAGCATTTTGAGGCTAGTGTTCTTTCAATCTCTAATGCCCTAAGATTCTTAAAAAAAGAAAAGAAAGAAAGAAAAGGTAAACTTTGTATAGAAGACTTAAAAAAGGCCTTTATTCCATTAACGAATAAGCTTCCCCAGAGAGCCTAAAGGCATTAGTGCCCTTTTATTAAACTGAGATCTGGGTTTTCATCCAAGGGAGAAGCTCCTCCCAACTGAGGGTAAACAGCTCCTCTCTGCTCCAGGCTCACTTCTCTTCAGTCTTGGTTCTGGGACTCCAGGGGACTCCAGGGGCCTCTGCTTCCAGTGACTCTCCTCACAACCCTGGACATACTGCTCCGTGATCCTGCACTTGGGAGTCCTCTTGCTGGGCAGTATCCCTCAGGAACCTGTGGTCCTTGGCTTCTCAGGTCAAGCTGCATAGTAAAGACAAGAGAGGATCTGGAAGGAGGCAGGGAATTAAGGAAAAGTGAAGGTAGCAGGCCCTGCCCTACAGAACCAGGACAGACTCCACTGGGAAGGGGATGAAAGGGACCCCATACCTGTAAGCATGCCATCCCCCAAGGCAGTCTTCAAGAGGAGGCATTAAAGCCAGCTGTTCTCTGGGCAAGAGCTCTGCGCTATAAATCCTGGAAGTACCTTGAAGGACACACTCCAACCTCGTTCATTTGTCTGTTTTTTTCTTTTATTTTGCACTTCAGTCTATGCATGATTTGTTTGCTTCTAAATTTCATTGCAATAATAGTACATATTATTGTTCCCCTATTTTTCACAAGGCTGTTCTTCTATTGATGGCAAATATTTATGAATGTTATTTTTAGCCACTGTGTCATATTCTGTCATATGTTCTATTATTTTCAAATATGTTCACAATAATTTCTCCCATTCTTCTTTGCAATGAGACTTTGACCCTTCCCCTTCAAGGGTGATATCTATTGTTCCACTTCCCTCAAATATGGGCTGCTTTGTCACTGGTCCTGGTCAACAGAATGTAGCAGAAGTGATGCTGTGAGTCGTCCAGGACTGGGCACCAAGAAGCCCTGCATTTCTGTTTCCCCTCATGGCATGCCCTAAGAGGGGCCCCTGAGGATGGCAGCTAAGGCACTTCAGCCTACAGCCAGGCTCACAGCCAGGCATATGAGTGAGGTTGCCTTGGACCTTCCAGCTCATCTAATACTCCAGCTGAATAGAGACACATGAGTGAATCCAGGTGACACAAGGCTGAGAAGTCCCCTAGCTATCCCACAGAATTGTGAGAGTGAATAGCTGTTATTTTAAGCCACCATGTTTTGGGGTGCTTTGTAGTATAGTAGACACTAATGAAAACTAATGGGAACATTGTGACTTTGACAAATTTACAATCCCACCCTAGGAATACTGTCTAGGAAGCATTTGCCATTAGCAGTCAACTCAGCACCAGGAATTTATATGACAGTGGCAAAATGGGTAAAGAGACTTAACAGAAAGAGAAAATTATAAGACATGAGCTGCCATGGTAGAGTTTCTTACAAAATGATTATCTCCTTGCAAAATGAGAAAACCATAGCTCACAGATGTTAGCATAGGTAGTGTTCAAGGTGTTGTCACTAGACAGACATGAATTTGACTCCTATCTCTGCCAGTTAGTAATGTGACCTTAAATTTCTCAATTTGCTCATTTGTAAGATAAAGACAATATCAAACTATAGTATTGTTGTGAGGGTTAAATAAGAGAATATATATAAAATACTTACCCTAGTTCTTGGAAAGGGCACTCACCCTACAAATGACAGCTACTAAGCACCTTGCCAGGGTCACATGGGTAGAAGAATTGTCATTGTCCCTTTCCCTGTTTGACTGCAAAGTTCATGCTCTTTCGACTATATTCCACATTTTATCTCTAATGCTCATTCTGGAAAACAGTAGAGAACAGATTTTATTTCATGTATCTGCTCATACTCACTTATTCAATAAATTTTTAGTATCTACTAAGAATCAGATATCAAACTTTATTCCAGGATAAGTTGACTGGGCAACAGAATATGAAGGTCAGTTGGAGGAGGCATGTTAATAGTGCAGATGATGCTAGTTATCAACTGTAATTAGTACTGGAAAGAATAGGACCACATCCCATGAATGCGAGGAGTAGGAATATTTGACCTAGACTAGGCACAGAACTGATCAAGGGAAGGTTCCTGAAGAAGTGAGATCTGAGCTGATATTTCAGGAATAAGTAGAAGTTAACTTGGTCAAGAGGGTATGTTGGGATAATCAGGGACTATTCTAGTTAGAGGGACAGCAAGTTCAAAAATAATAAAACCAAAAGCTCTTTGAGGGAGCTGGAAGAAAGATAATGTAGCCAGAGGACAGAGGGCAAATTTGAGGTTTATATTAGAGGACACTGAAGAGGAAGCAGGGTCAGATGCAATAGGCTTTTGGGAACCATTTAAAGACTTTGATCTTTATCTTACAAATAGGGAAGCCATTGAAGAACTTTAAGTAGGAGAGTGATATAAACAAATAATGGGATGACCACCTGCATCTTGGTCCTTCAAGAAACAGCAGAATGGTCTATTATCGATGTTGGCCATTAACTCTATAACATACTAGGCACAGAATAGAATTAGTTGAACAAATGAATGAATAAATAAATTATTCTTTAGTGATAAGCTTTCAAATACCTTGATGGGATAGCCAGAAAGGGATCTGGGGGTAGGGTCTGCTCAAATTATTGGGTTGGCAAAAAAGTTCATTTGTTTTTTTCTGTAAAAAGGCTCTAGTAGTGCTTAGCTGTCTTTAACTTCATTTGAAATAATTCTGTTAGATTGAATTGTGACAGCTGTGATTTCAGCATGCATTTAAAAAAACTGTCGAAATTGGTGAATTTTTGTGTAGCCATTTTCATATTAAAGATGGGAGAAAACAAGCAATATTTTTGGCATATTAGGCTTTATTATTTCAAGAAAGGTAAAAACACAATTGAAACACAAAGGAAGATTTGTGCAATGTATGGAGAAGGTGTTGTGACTGATAGAATGCGTCAAAAGTGGTTTGCAAGGTTTTGTGCTGGAGATTTCTCATTGGAGATGCTCCATGGTCAGATAGACCAGTTGAAGTTGATAGCAATGAAATTGAGACATTAACTGAGTACAACCAACATTATACCATGCTTGAGATAGCTGACATACTCAAAATATCTGAACCAATAGTTACTGGTGAAAATGAAAAATGTGTCTTTTATTTTATGGAGAAAAACCATATGGACTTTTGGCCAATCCAGTATATTGATAAAAGCAAATTATGCAGCCAATGGTAAAAGAAGAACCTGGCATGTCAGAGGCAGTGAGAGAAATGGGGGTATCTTGTGGCTAGAGCCCCCAAAATTCTACAGAAAAGTATGTGAGCTTTTCATTGTTTAAATTTCTCCTTCCATCTAGTCTCTTTATTTTGTGCTTTGTCAGTTAAGTCTTCTTTGCACATGTTATTAAGTGCTTATAGATTCTGAAATGAAAATCACCATAAAAATACCTGTTGCTGTTGCTTCTCCTCTTTGTTGGAGGTGCCCCTTTGATTCTCCAACTCTTACCAATTTTCTTTAAGGGAGATCATTGTCATTTAAAAGAACAATTTATTGCTTAAAAAATAAAAAGAATCGAACTACCTTGTTTTGGTGCCAATTCTCCTAAAGACAGATCACTGCTGGGAAATAAATGAAAGGTGATGGAAGGGAAAATTTTTCAAACATCTTTTGCATGTTCTCCTTAGAGAAGATAAGTTTGCCTTACTTTGCCTTACTCCCCATATGTGACCAAATGTACATACAGGGAAACATACAGATAGACGTTATAAAAAGAAACCCACTAAAAATAAACATAGCTCATTCTACTATATATTTTTAAAGGTTCATCTGTGTAATTTAAGATCAGTCATTTAAATGCAGCCCCACTCTATGCCACATAGCTTTAAAACCCAGCCAGTGTGAAATGAGTTACCCTGTAAGAGCAGGTTGGGCTGAAGTCTATGTCAGATGGGCTGAAGTCTATGTCAGAAGGCACTATATTCCTCTCAGAAATCTATTCTTTTGATAATTAAAGGGATGTAGAGTTTAATGTTGCCAGTTATGGTGTTCTGAAATGTTTTCTTGAAATAGAAAAGATTCTGGGAAAAGGTACCCAGGGGTTCAAAGACATAAGTGTAGGGCCAGGAAGACTATGAAATTGCCTCTTCTGGGATAATAAGGAGCCAAGTTTCATTCTCCTTTACTTGGTAACTTAAACTAAGAGAAAAAGAAAAATTGGGGGAGGAGTGGCGGGGAAGTTTTATTTCAGCATCAGGCATATGGTTGGCAGTCACCAAGTGTTTATTAATAATAATGACTTATGTGTGCCAAACCCCCTTTAGAGCAAATTGTCCCAGATCCAAATTCCACAAAGAGCCAAAGATTTCAATGCTCTGGCAGGAAGCTTGAAGGGTTTGGAACAATTCACACATAGAGCAACTCCTACTCACACCACAGTGCATTTTCTCCTACCTACTCAGCCCACCTCTACCCTCCCCCATATCTAGTGGGGTGGCCATTGGAGCCCCCCACCATGTCTCTTTATTTAATAAAGGGGTATGACCTTTTTCCACCTGTACTAGGCTGTCCTCATTTTCTTCACAAGATAAACTAGCTTCTAACTGAATTCTTCCTCCCAAGAGCATGAACAAAGACAGCCTTCATAAAGGGAGAAAACCTCAGCAGCTGCACAGCAACAAGATGATGGGAAGGCTGGGTCAGTTCTCGAGCCCATGCTCCTCTCTCTGTCCAGGGCCCTATCAGTGGGCCATTCCCCGATTATTCTGGTGAGTGTTCAGCACTTGAGATAATATACACCCAGCACAGTGTTCCAAGTTTGAAGATGAGCAAACTGAAGCAACAGGTTTCTCCACCTTTATGCCTTTCAAAGATAAATGTAAGGTGATTAGCACCTGGCTTGGTGAGGGTGAGCTGTAATCACCATGGATGAAACTTTGGGCTCAGCTTGCAGAACTTGGGCTCAAACTGACCCCTACTCCTACCTTGACCCACACAAAATTGCCTTCTTGTGCAAAAGGAGTGGAATAAGATCCTTATTGTCATGTCAGTTGGTTTAACAGACAATAACGGACTTTGCCAACTTTAGTGCATGTTCTTCCTCAAACACATTTGCCCTCACAAACACACACAGATTTTCACCCCATCCTTGCTATAAACCTCTTTAACTGCCAACATTTGCCAGAGTGGGAGAGGCTGTGACAGCTTTATCCATAGGTACAATAGAAAAAAGTTTGTTTTGTTTTTGTAATTGCTATTTGAATATTCTTTTAAGAATAGTAATTTTACTGAGCTCTGTTGTGAATTAACATACATGGGATAAATATATTAGTAACAGCCAAGAAAAAAGGAATTTCATTTTTTACAGATGTGGTTCAATTTATTGCCAGTAAGAGCGTGGCTTCTTCTCCTCAATATAAGTCAACAAACTTCTTCAACAAACTAGTCCCTTCATGCTGTCAGATACTCTGGTATAACCCAGAAGACACAAGAGCAAACAATGGAGATACAGTCATGGAACTTACCATCATCAGTTTTGTAGAAGATATAGCCAAATAAAATACAGTTTCAGTGTTCTGTTTCTTGATCTGGTGTTGGCTACACAGGTGTGTTTAATTAATAAATGTTCAGTACATTGTACACTTAGCTCTCTGTATATGTGTGTGTGTATATATACATGCATGTATACCTTCATTAAAAAGCTAAAAACACTTTGCAAATCTAATGACTAAATGTAGCAAATTATTGAATACCAGAGAAACAGACATTTTTCTAGGTCTCGAGATAATTCTGCTAAAACCTGATATGGGGTAGGGCATACTGAACACACACAGAAAAGAGAAAATGCGTAAGATAAAGAGCTTTATGTGCAGCTAAAATCACCATCTATTATGTTGGTGAATGTAGAAAAAATAAAAAAAGCAAGAATTCTCTAAATAATGTTTTGGGGTGTTTCAGAGTTTCTAGTCAATTGAGTGGCTTGAAAGGAGTATGTCTGAAAGCAAGGCCTTCTGGACTGCCTGAAATACAGAATATGAGAGGGGTGTCTAATGCTGGGCAGAGCTCTGCTCACCAAGATGAGGTGTTGGGGTGCTGACCTTTAACGGAGAAACAGCCATGTATTTCTCCAGTAAGACTGGGTTTATTTGGGAACAACAAAGAATTGGAATTTTGGACACATGGTCTAATGGAGAACCACACCCAAGTCCCAAGAATCAAAGGAAAGGCAACTCTTTTGTATTGGAGAAGAGGAGGTTGGAAGAGCTATTGCAAACAAGTTCTTGCTGTTCAGCTTCACAATCAACACAGGCTGTGAGAACTCCCATTTCTGGCCTCTAAACTTTATTATTTTTTATTTTTGACACTATTATGGATGTCTCCCCATTTCCTCCCACCCCTTTGCCCTTCTCCACTCAGCCCCCACAACCCTCATCACATTGTTGTCTGTGTCCCTGGGTTATGCATATGCATTCTTTGGCTAATCTCTTCACTTTCTTTTATCTAGTTTCCCCCACCCCACTCCATTCTGAGATCTATCCATCTGTTTTATGTATCTATGCCTCTGGATCTATTTTGTTCATCAGTTTATTGTGTTCTTTAGATTCCACATATGAGTGACACCATAAGGTATTTGTCTTTCTCTGACTGGCTTATTTTCCTTAGCTTAACTCATAGTAATGAAAAGCAAGGATCACCTTCATTTTAACTGAGGTTACTGTTAAATTTTACTGGGAGCATCTTATCTGGCATAGAATATGTCCTAGACAGATGACGAGTTGAGTCCAGTCAAAGCATCAGGACTCCGGCCGCGGTTCAGGAAAAGATCAGAGCCCTGGGATTCAGGCAAAGGCAAGCAAGAACAGAGTGGTGAGTTCTTGGTGGCTGGTGCAATAGGCACTGCACTGTTGTTTGCAGGAGTTCTACTCTGTTTATGACAGGATCCCAACTAGAGATTTCAGGGTAAGGAGGACTGTCTCATTTCTGCGGACCAGTGACAAAAAAGAGTGAAGGGGGATACCAAAGTCAAAATCTCAGGGCTGAAGAAGTGGGAGAGGAGAATGGAGGCAAAGCAAACAGGCAGATTATGGAGTGTGAAGGCTAATCCGAAATTAAACTCTGGGAATTTGAGACTTCTGTACTGAGCCAAGAGTAGCAGGGCTGGGATTTATACTCCTACCAAAACAAACAAACAAACAAACAAACAAGCAAACAAACAAACCTAAAACCTAAAACACTGAGCAAAACATTCGAAATGACAATTTTCAGACATTAACCAAGAGGCAGCACTGAGAGTGAGTGATTGAATACACAAATAGATCACTGCCAGACTACATATAAAAACTGAACTCTGACCCACAACCTACAGCCACCAACCGACCATCTGCCATAACCAGACTAGGAAGTGAGACCTCTATATCTAGCAACCTGCCCAGAAAGCCAAACAATAACCTCTGTAAGAGTCAGCCCCAAATAGGCAAGACTTGGAAAATAATTGACAGCTTCCCTGATTTTTGCCCTCACCTCCAACTTAAAGCCAACCAGAGGCAAATTGTGTACCCCTACTTAATCAGAGAGGATGACTCAAGTCTAATTAGCATGTCTTCAGCTTCTCCACACCAACAGAGAATTCCCTCCAAGCAGAGAATTTTCCTGTTCTCCTTTGGGTGGTCTTTATTCCTTTCCACATAGGGGAATGATGTGGTGAGTCCCATGACTACCTCAGCTCACCACTGCCTGTGGGTATTTTTCAGGCCACAGCATGGGGAGGGCACTGGAGTGGAACAGAAAGAATGAGAGTCTGGGGAGGACAGACTGGCTGGAGTTGATGAAGCAATATCTCGGAGAGGAGAGAGCTACACAGAAAAAAGAATCAGGGTGTAGAATCAGCCATTTAGCACTGTGGACAACTGGAGCTAAGTGCCCTGGGGAAATTTGAAAGATTGTGTAGAGCATACCTCAGTTACCTGCCCAGAGAGTGAGGAATCTAAAGAACTTACCTTCTCTCTCCCCATCTGCCAGGGGCTGAAGGCTGTTTCTTACACATCAGCTCTCAGTATTTCTGACTTGCTTTCCTCCCAGGGTAGAAAAAAGCCTAGAGAGAGTCACAGCTGGGATATGGATAAGGCACTGGTAATGAATGAATTATGTTTCCATTCTTATTTTGCTAAGAGTTACTTTTTTCATAAACCGGCAATGATTGTTATCAAATGTCTTATATACATCTATTGATATGATTGTGCTTTCTTTCCACTTTTATTCTATTGATGTAGTGAATTACATTGATTCATTTTTCAAAGGTTAAACCAACCCTGTTTCCTAGAATAAATCCAACTTGTTTCTGGTAGATTATCATCTTTATATATTGCTGATATTCACTACATACTTCAAAATATACTATCCATCATGAAGTATATATAATTTAAAGCATTTGCTAACATTTTATTCAGGGCTTTTGCATCTTAGCTTATGAGGGAAACTGACCTGAATTTTTTTCTAGTTTTTTCTGGGGGGTCAAGTTTTATTATTAGTTAATCTGGACTTATAAAATGAGCTAGGAAGTAGGCCAGTAGTTTTCTATTCTTTTGGAATAGTTTATACAAAAATGGTAGGAAGAATCTGCCAGTAAAGCCTTCTGGTTCTGGAGATTTAGGGAATGTGTTTAATTACAAATTTGTGTTCTTTCCTAAAAATAGTACTATTCTGGTTTTCTACTTCTAGATTCTGCTTTTGGCAAGTTGTATTTATCTAAATTGAAAAATATGTGTGGAGTAAAGGTTGGCAAAATATCAAAGATAACTGAATTTAATTGTTATTACAGATGTCTGAGTGATATGTTGATGGACTAGTAATGTTTAGAAGACTAAAATAATAAAGACCCATGTATTTAAGAAACTATTATATATTTATTTCATGAAATTTATTTTCTTGGCTTTCTTTCAATGAAATCATTAGTTATGCCTCCATAATTTAAAATTTACATAATTTGTGTTCTGTTGTCACTAATGCTGAATGAAGCAAACTTTCTTGAGTCATTGTAGTTATAGCATTGACTTTCATTAGTTTCAATTCGGAGAAACTATTCTGCCAAGAGTATACCAACTGGAATGTCAATGAAAATGTTAAAGAAATTTTTACATTCAGTAACAAACCATAAAATTGACATATCATGATGCTTACATACATCATAATGGTTTGGGATAAATTGTCTTTATTACAGAAAATCTTCTGAAATATTTTATTTTATTATATAAATGACTATTATTTATATTGTGATTTTCACCAGCCATATGTACACAGTATTTCAGTTCTTCTTCTTCCAAATTTTAAAATTTTGGATTATTATGAAGAAAATGGAAAATAGCAGCTATATGTCCCTATTGATTTAAATGTCTTTAAGATTATACTGCAGCTTGATATTTAATAGGCAGAATATAGTCTCTATAGAAATTGGTTTGGGGATTTTTTTGTATCTGAATCTTTTCCTTTTTAGTTATGCGAACATTTTCATTCAAAAAATTCTCTTATGAGGCAATAGCCTGTTACATTGTTACTTTTGGAACCAGTGGTTGTACTCTGCGGTCACCGTCTGTGGTGGGTGCACCATGTCTGTGGGTCTGGCCTGGCGCAGTAGCTCTCCTGGGAGCAAGGCATCACCCTGCGTGGCGCTGAAATCCTGGCCAAGCTCTTATTTGGCATCAACAGCATTTTATATCAGTGTAGCATTCATCCATCTGGAAACTTTACTCAAGTGCAAAAATATGGACTCATCTTGTTTGTAACTACTGATCCTGAGCTCATGAAATACCTAAATAAATGCAGTGGAACAAATGAAAGTTGGTTATGCAAGTGTTCAGTACAGAAACTGATGGTAGTCATCCTGTATACTGAAAGTGGTGAGGTCCTTGAAAGATGACAGTTTGATATTGAGTGTGACAAGACTGCTAAAGATGACAGTACACCCAAAGAGAAGTCTCAGAAAGTTGTCCAAGTTGAAATCTGCTCAGTGAGAAGACATAACACAGCTACAGTGACATTTCAGCCACTGTTGGAAGTTTCTTGTCCATTTGATCTGCTGATGTGTACAAAGACTTGGTTGTACCTGAAAACTAGGAAGAGTCAGTACCACAATTCATTACCAATTCTGAGCAAGTCTACCTGTGTTCCTTCGCTACTACAATCCACAAAGTAGTGGCATGGTGGCCTACAAAATCCCTGTCCATACTGGAGATGAGACAAAAGCAATAATGTTATTCTTAGATGTGTATTTCATGAAACCAAGTCAAGTATAATTCCTGATTTATTCCTTTGGTTAATTTTTAACATATACTTTACTGAACTGTGTATAATTGTTCCATTTTTTGGTCCCTGTTTGACTTTCCATAGAGTTGATATAATTTATTGCATACTACTCAAAAGGGAACCAGCAGAGTACAACAGCTCTGTAATGTCACAATACCTTTGAAGGTGGTAACTGTAGATGGAAAAACTTTTCTTTAAAGTTAAATGTCTTTCTAAATCAGACCTTATAGTCAAATAGCTTGACTCAGAATATAGGCAAATATGAGATGGCAAAAGAAGTCTGATTATTTACACTCTTTTTTTAGGTCCTAAAGTAACTGATGATCCATAGTAACAAGATACAGCTATTAGGTTCTTTTGTCATTTATTTTGTTTCTTTAGTTTCCATATTGAAAAAAATCTCCAATTATTTATTTTAATATATATATAACTTATACGTACAAAGTTATTGCTAGGTTTCTGCTACTGTTTAAATTCTGGTGAGACAGAACTCTTAAAAAAGTCTTGTGTTTTATAAAATCAAGCTTTAAATGATAATGAATAAAATTTAATGTGTATGTTTTTTTAAAAAAATTATCATACAGTTTATTGGAATGTTTTTTTAAAAAAAATATACTTTATTGATTATGCTATTACAGTCATTCCATTTTCCCCCTTCGCTCTCCTCCACCCTGCACACCCCCTCCCACCTACATTCCTGGCCTTTAGTTCATGTCCACAGGTCCCACATGTAAGTTCTTTGGCTTCTACATCTCCCATACTATTCTTACCCTCCCCCTTTCTGTTTTGTACCTACCATCTATGCTACTTATTCTCTGTACCTGTTCCCCCTCTCTCCTCCTCCCACTCCCCTGTTGATAACCCTCCATGTGATCTCCATTTCTGTGATTCTGTTCCTGTTTTAGTTGTTTACTTAGTTTGTTTTTGTTTTTGTTTTAGGCGAGGTTGTTAATAATTGTGAGTTTGTTGTCATTTTATTGTACATTTTTTTTAATCTTCTTTTTCTTAGATAACCTCCATTATCATTTCATATAATAAGGGCTTGGTGATAATGAACTCCTTTAACTGACCTTGTCTGGGAAGCGCTTTATCTGCCCTTCCATTCTAAATGAAAGCTTTGCTGGATAGAGTAATCTTTGATGCAGGTCCTTGCCTTTCATGACTTGGAATATTTCTTTCCAGCCCCTTCTTGCCTGTAAGGTCTCTTTTAAGAAGTCAGCTGACAGTCTTATGGGAACTCCTTTGTAGGTAACTGCCTCCTTTTCTCTTGCTGCTTCTAGGATTCTCTGCTTAATTTTTATCTTGGGTAAAGTAATTATGATGTGTCTTGGTGTGTTACTCCTTGGGTCCAACTTCTTTGGGGCTCTCTGGGCTTCCTGGACTCACTGGAAGTCTATTTCCTTCACCAGATTGGGGAAGTTTTCTTTCATTATTTGTTTGAATAAGTTTTCGATTCCTTACTGCTCTTCTTCTCCTTCTGGTAGCCATATAATTCGGATATAGGAATGTTTCAAGTTGTCAAAGAGGTTCGAAAGTCTCTCTTCATTCTTTTGAATTCTTCATTCTGTTCTGGTTGGGTGTTGGTTTATTCCTTTTGTTCCAAATCATTGATTTGAGTCCTGGTTTCCTTCCTGTCACTGTTGGTTGCCTGAATATTTAGGTGTATTTCATTTGTTCATTGGTTTATTTGGATATCTTTCATTTGTTCTTTCATTTTTTTGACTAAGCTCAATCAGTTCTGGGAGCATTTTATTTACAAGGGCTTTAAATTCTCCATCAGATAGGTTGGCTATCTTATTGTTTAGCTCTCTTTCTGAGGTTTTTCTCTGTTCTTTCATTGGGCCCTGTTTTTTTTGTTTTGGTGCACCTGATAAGTTGTAAGGGGACAGGGTCTTAGGTATTCACCAGGCAGGGCAACCCTCCTTGCTCTGCTGTGGTGCTGTCCCTGGGGGAGGGGCCAGAGAGGGAACAATGCAGCTCACCTGCTTGTCTCTAGTGCACTTTCCTATGGGCTCTCATGTGAGACTGGGAGTTTCTCCCACTGCAGCAACCACTGTAGTCCACAGTCAACTTTGAGTCTCAGTTTCTCCTTAAGTCAGCCCCACCTGTGCAGCCTTACCACTCAATGCTGCCAGCTGTACCTGCATGGTCCTCCACCTGGCTGTGGTTTCTCTTTGTCTGCTGCCTCACTGGTCTGGTTGTTCTGTCTGACTTTTTCTTTAATTCTGTGGTTGTTGGAGTTCAATGCAGTTTGATTTTCTGGGACTTCTGGTTGTTTATTGATTTTAGATTGGTTTTTATCCTCCTTTTGGTTGTGCAAGGAAGCGAAGGGTTTCTACCTATGTGTCCATCTTGGCCAGAGCTCTGAAAAAACCTAAATATATATGTTTTGTATATATATTTATATTAGTTTATATTACTTACATATATAACATTTTATTAGTTTTAGTTGTACAGCATAATCATTCAATATCTGCATATATTGTGAAATGATCAAGACAATAAATCTAGTGAGCATGTCACAATAGAAACAAGTTTTTTTCTTGTGACGAGGACTTTTAAGATTTCTTCTCTTAGCAACTTTCAAACATGAAATATAGTATTATTAATTATAGTCATCATGCTGTACATTATTACATCCTCATGATTTATTTAATTCATCACTGGAAGTGTGTAACTTTGGACACTCTTCACCCATTTCATCTCTCGCCCTTCCCCTGTTTGCAACACATTTTGACTATGGCCACAAAATGCTTTCTTTGAACATAGCCTGTAAAGACCATATTTTTAATTCTTTATTTAAAAGACTTTTGTATAAAATGAAATCCTAAAATTTCTTCCATGTTCAACCAATGAAAATCATAATAAATTTGAATGGATTTTATCTTGCTATAAACATTCTCACACAGCCAGATGAATATAATGGCCATTTCCCAGAGTCATCATTCGATAAATATGATAAAGATCTTCAGGTTTCATCTTCTCATTGTAAATGGCAATTTTTATGTCATATGGACAGGTCAAAGTTGTAATTATTGCTTCTAGGTTGATTTTTTTGTCATTTTCAAAATCATTAACTAAATCTTCACTTAGTAAAGGTTATGAAGTTGTAGGGATTTCATGTGACCTTATCAGATTGTGAATTGAATAAGAAAAATTTTTTCATATTCAATGTTTTAATTAAAGATTAAATATTATAAATAAAAATGTCCAGTATTTTGTTCATATTCTATGAGTCATGTTCAACTGAAATTAGTGAATTATGCTTCCTGTTTTTAAATGTTTAAGCAAACCACTACTTTTTACTTTTAAATATTTTAAAAAATTTTTTCAGTTACTGTTAATATACAGATATTAGTTTCAAGTGTACAACCCAGTGATTAGACATCATAGAACTTATTAAATGATCATCCTGATAAATTTTATACCCATCTGACACCATATGTAGTTACAATATTATTGACTACATTCCTATTCTAAAACAACCAATTTGTATTTCTTACTTCCTTCACTTTTTTCACTCATTCTCATGACCCTCCTCCCATTTGAAACCATCTGAGTGTTTTTGTTCTATAAGTCTGTTTTGGTTCTGCTTGTTCATTTATTTTGTGTGTGAGATTGTTGATAGGTATGTATATTGCCATTTTATTGTTCATATTTTTATCTATTTTTTCTTCTTCTTAAAGAAGATTCTTTAACATTTTATAAAAAATATTGGTTTGGTGGTGATGAACTCCATTAGTTTTTTCTTGTCTGGGAAGACGTTTATTTGTCTCTTAATTCTAAATAATAGCTTTGCTGGGTAAAGTAATCTTGGCTGTACATCCTTGTGTTTCATCTCTTTGAGTATTTTTTCCCAATTCCTTCTGGCCTGCCAAATTTTTGTAGAGAAATCAGCTGGGAGTCTTATGGGAGCTCCCTTGGAAGTAACTAATTGCTTTTGTCTTGCTGCTTTTAAAACTCTCTCTTTGACTTTAACCTTTGGCATTTAAATTACGATGTGTCTCAGTGTGGGCCTATTTGATTTCATCTTGTTTGGCACTTTCTGTACTTCCTCGATTTGTATGTGTGATTCCTTCACCAAGTTGAGGAAGAGCTCAGAAGATGAACAATGGCCTCTGCCAGCACTTCTGTCTGGGTAAAATCTACCCCTCCAGCTCTCACCCTGACTCCAGACAATTCAGTTTCTTGCTTTGTGTTCCTTGTGCCTTTCAAGCTGTTGCCCTTGGACTGGAGCTCACAGCAAATGTGTCCAAATAAGCCTGTGTACATGGTCTTTAAAAGGAATGCCTGGGACTCCAAAAGCCCTCCATGCCACTCAGACACAATCCCCACTATTTTTTTGTATCCAGAAGTAATGGGAACTGAAATTCTGCCTGTGGGGTCTACTGTA
>PVKM010003907.1:0-54857 GCA_004027735.1 Carollia perspicillata
TCCTGACAGAAGGGACTCCTTCAGCCACCTGCCTGCTGGAGCACACACTGAAAGCACGGCCCCTTTTCTGTCGGAGGCTATGGCTTCTCCCACACACGTTTCTATTCCATTTCTAGATTTGGTTTCTCTGTCTCTCTCACACAAGCACAGACAGTAACTGACTGAGAACAAGGAGAAACCCAGGGTTGCTCTGGGGGCTGGGCAGGGAGTCAGCAGGAAAGAGGAATAATGAGGCCAGCCAGATGCAGACTTCCGGACTGTGAGAACTACCCCAACCTCAGAGACCCACTTTTTGTCTACACTACAGAGGAGGAGCCAAAGGGTCTGGGGACGGGCCAAGGTCAGCGAACTGGACCCCAGTCCTGATTATTTCCAGGCTGCCTCCTTGGTCTTTCTACTTTCTGCTGCAGGTCCTGTGCAGGGCTGTGTCCCTGGGTGCCCAGGCCTGCACCAAAGCCTCTATCATCAGTGTTTCAGGGAACCTGCAGCCCAATGAGGGAGGAGGAGGTGAGAGCAGAGTTCTCAAACTCGAGTGCTCTTAGAATCACCTGGAGGGCTAGTTCAAACACCGATTGCCAGCCTGACTCCCAGAGTTCCCTGATTCCTTAGGTCTGGGATGGAGGCTGAGAGTTTGCATTTCTAACAAGTGTCCAGGTGGGGCTGATGAGAGCTGAGGACTGAGCCTGTCCAGGGGTGTCCAACCCACGGCCCGCAGGCCGCACGCGGCCCAACACAAAATTGTAAATTTACTTAAAGCCTGTTTTTGCTCATCAGTTTTTGTTAGTGTTTGTTTATTTAATGGGTGGCCCAAGACAACTCTTCTTCTTCCACTGCGGCCCAGAGATGACAAAAGGTTGGACACCCCTTGCAGCCATCAGAAAGCAACAGAGAAAGAATGGAAACTGAGTAAAGGAAAGTACAAAGAAGGAACAAAGTAGGGGTGACATTGTCCAAACAATGAACTCCAGTGGCTGGTCGTTGGGAGGTTGTCTTCTCCCTCATCCACCCCGACCTGAGGCTTACCCAGAAGGTTTTACTGTGTCCTCTACATTCCCGCCCTCCACGCGGGAGGGCTCTGGCCACAGGTGAGGCCAAAACCCGTGCTTAAATTAGATTCCTCAGAGTCGGCTGCACCTGCAACACCACTCATTCCCGTTTCTCTGGTCAGGTGTCTGCAGGCTGCACAGCCTCCTGTGTCCCATTATCCCCAAGGGCTCAGGTCCCGAAGGACATGAGCACAGGGTCTCGGAGGGTGGTTGTGGCCAACTCACCCCCCTCTCTCTGCCTTCCCCGTGCACTCACACAAGCTCTGGAAGACCACAGCTGCTGATACTCAGAGGGTAAGTTGGTGCGCACATTCCAAAGGGTGGGTGGAGGGATTAAAAGCTGCACAGCTCACAGGGTCTCCGCTCATCTTTTAATCTGAGTCATCAGTAAATGTGCACTTGCTTCCATATTCATCAGGTCTGAATGTGGGTCACTGAGTTCTAAATTGGTGTTTGAGTGTAATGTTGTAAAGGGGAAACACACACTTCAGCTCTCAAGGGAAAACCCAGCAGTGACCTTCCTCTCCAAATCTGGTCACTGTTGGAGTAGCTCTATTTAGTGATGGAAAATGGAGGCACAGACATTATACCCAAAGCCGTTTCAGGGACAGTGGTAACCAAAGACCCTGGCTGGTTTTGCAGGAAAGAGACTGGACATTTCGTCGAGACGAATGCAAAACATGCTCCCCAGACATAAAGACTTCTCCCCGGTTCCATTGTTGTGTACTCTAGAAAAGAGAATTAGGAACTGTGATTTTCTGTATCAAAAGCCTGAAAATATCGGGTTGGCCAAAAGTTCCATATGGATTTTTCCTATAAAGACACATTTTTCATTTTCACCAATAACTTGATTGATCTGGATATTTTGAGTATGTCAACTATCTCCTGCTTTGGCTTCTAGTGGGGAGAGGCCAGAGGTGCTGCTAAACATCTTCCAGTGCATGAAGACAGCCCCACAGCAAAGCACTATTTGCAAAAATATCAATAGTACCAAGAGTCTTCGCAAACCATTTTTGAAACATTTGCTCAGTCACAGCACCATCTCCATACACTGCACAAATCTTTTTTTTCAGTTGTGTTTTTGCATTTCAGTTGCATTTCTCATTTTAGTTGCATTTTTACCTTTCTTGAAAAAATAAAGTATTATATGCCAAAAATGTTACATCTCTCCTTCCATCTTCTATATTAAAATGGCTGCACGAAAATTCACCAATTTTGATAAGTTTTTTAAAAAATGCACGCTGATACGGCAGCTCTCACAATACAATCTAACAAAACTGTTTCAAATGAAGTAAAAGACAACTAAGTGCCACTAGAGCCATTGTGTGGAAAAAACAACAGACTTTTCGGCCAATGCACTATTTCCAGATGGTAGCTGCCATGGAGCCCTGGTTTTAGGCCCTTTCAAAGAGCCAGGGTGTGGTGGTTGGAGGTTCTCCCTCAGGAGAGGAGGTGGGTGAGGCCCTTGACAGGCTTCCTGAAGCCACAGGGAAAGAGGAGGCTGCTGATTCACCAACAGCTGCTTCCTGGAACTGCAGTGTCCGGCTGGCCAATGAATGGTATTTTTCCAAGGTGATCCAGAGCTGTTACAACATTCCTGCCTTATCCCCATCAGACCTTCCTGTAAGTCAAACCAGAAAGCTACCCAAACCACGCCTTCCTGAGCAGTCAAGTGCATGAGATTCTAGACACAATGTTTCCAACGCATTTTAATATCCCTCTGGAGACCTGGGGTCCAGTCAACCCCGTGACCTCTGGACTTCCTCAGCTGGGGCCATGCAGTTGTCTGGCTGGCCTTGGAGTCATGTGGGAGCCAACGTGTGGCTCCAAGACATCCGGGAAGCACAGGCCTGGTCTGATTCCCTTAACAGGACTGTCAGCTGAGAAAGAAGGAGAGCCCGGAGCTGATTGGTCCTGCATTTCACAAAGACCCTTTCTCAATTCTGCCCAAACCCTGTTGCTGGTCAGAATAGAAAGCTACCGTACAGAAAGTTCCATACAGAATCATTCGTGGCTTTTTCCAGAAAGAACGTACCGGCTTGCAAGTGGCCCTGCTTGACCCTGGCATGTGCTTCTCTCTCACAGAAAGGGGCCATGAGGGAGAACCCAAGTCTCTCTGCTGCTTTTGAAGTGTAGTGGCCTTCATGTGGGTTGAAAGTCCTGATGGGTGCGGCTGGGAATGTTCAGAGGGGCCAGAAGAAATTCTGGACTTCTCATGTTCTGCCTCTGAGACAGACTGTAGTGGGAAACATAAAACATAAAACACTTTGGTTCCATTTATCCCTTCCCCAGCAAAGGGCAAGGTAATGGGAGAGCAGGTGTCTGGGGAATGAACGGATGGAGCTGAGAACTGGGGCTGCCCTCTTAGTGCGGGGACTGAACTCTCCCTCCCTGACTGATGGCTCGTGGAGACTCTGGGTGGGGACAAGCTGACCGAGCTAACGGTGCCTGCTTTTAAACCTAATCTCTCAGTTGAGCTAAATTTAATATAATTTCTATTGAGAGGGAAGGGTTTACACATTATGCTTTTTTAAAATCCTTGTTACAGTCTTATGAAGTTGGTGTTCATTATTATTATTGCTGTCATCGTTATCATTGCTGTTTAATCAGTGAAGAGAGCAAGGTTTGGGAGGGTTTAACAATTGGCCTCAGGTGAACGCAGTCAAGTTTCAAATGCATGTTTCCAGACTCAGACTCGAAGCCATATTCTTCAGAGTGTGCTCTCAGCAGAGACTGCTGACAGTCTCCGGGATCCAGGGGACGGCTCTGAGCCTCAGGAAGGAAGTCCCTACACTCACAGCTGGGGGCCTGTCAAAGGACAAAACTAAAACAATGTAACAAGTTTGGAGTCTTTTATTTTCAAAAAAAAGATCCATGGATTAAAGGAGTACAGTGCCTCAAAGCAGTGGAGCACACTTCCGGAAGAATTTTAGGCAAGAGTAGATGTTACAGAGCGGTGGAAGAGGCGACTCGGATACAAGGCATGATTGGCCAGCAGGCGCTCTGCGAGCGGCCGGTCGGCTAAAGCTGAGTTGGAGGGTTGTGACTGCTGTTAGGGTTCCTTCACAGAAGTTCCTGTGAAGTGCAGGCTGACTCAGGTTTAGATTGTGACTTGTGACGTGGGCTCTGGCACTGGGGCAGCCTCCATTTGGTCGTCGAGATACAGGAATTAACTTTGTCGGGGCCCTAATCCTCTGAGAAATACAGACCAAACAGGAGAGTGCGGGCCTGTGCCTCTGCCGTAGTGCTGGAGTGCAGTAAGTACTCGATGGTTGTGATAAACGCATGTTGGTTTTTGACCCATTCCGGGCACACAGCAAACTCTTGGAATTTCCTCTGATGAGAACAATAAAGGTGTCTTTTATCATGTTAATGAGGTGACTCGTGGAGAACTTCTGGGTGGGCTGGTTGCCGGTGGTACTTCTAGACCCTCCCTGACCTCCGGGAGGAGAGAGGAGCTGGAGGTAGAGCTCTGTCACCAACCCCCAGCGAACTAATCAATCGTGTGTATGTAATGGAGCCTCCAGAAGCACCCGAGGGGAAAGTGTGCCCTTTCCCCTTACCTTGCCCTGCACATCTCTTCCATTTGGCTGTCCCTGCGTTTTATCCTTTTTCATAATAAAGGGGTAATCTAGTAAATGTTTCCCTGAGTTCTGTGAGCTGCGCTAGCAAATTAAGTGAACTCAGAGAGGTGGTTACGGGAAATGCCAACCTGTAGTTGGTTGGCCAGAAACACAGGTGATGATCTGGGTTTGCCATCAGCGTGGAGGACAGGGCAGTCGTATAGGACTTAACCCGTGGGATCTGATGCTGTCTCCAGGCAGACACTGCCGGAGTTGAGCAGAATCGTAGGCCACTCAGCTGGAGTCCGAGAATGGGTTGGTGTGGGGAAAGCACCACATCAGAACTGACGCAGTGAACCTTAGTGGCCCTCACAGGGCTCCCCGTGGTGCTGTGACAACAGAAAGGCCGCACGAAGACGGAAGCATGTCTCAGAATAAGTTACAAGAGCTTTTTCTGTGTTCTTTTTCTTTTAAAGAATATTTCTTTATAATTTGAGATGTACATGGTAATTTAAAAGGTTATTGTCTGTTGATCATTTTGCTGTGTTTTTGAGACATAACTGACATGTTATTTTCAGTTGTACAACATAATGACTTGACCTACATATATATTGTGAAATGATCACCAGAATAACATCCATCACCACACACAGTTCTATTTCTTTTTCATAACGAGAATTTTTGAGGTTTCCTCTCACTAACTTTTGAATATACAATACAGTGTCGTTAACTATAGCCACCAGGCTATAGGTTACGTCTCCCGGACTTATCTTAAAACTGGAAGTTTGTGCCTTTTGACCACCATCGTCCACTTTACCTCCACCCTCTCCTCACCAATGGCAAACACGAATCTGTTCTCTGCATCTACGAGTTGCTGTTGTTTTTTTTTAGATCCCACATATAAGTGAAATCACGCAGTATTTGTCTTTCTCAATCTGACTTATTTCACCCAGCATAAAGGCCTCAATGTTAATCCATGTCACAAATGGCAGAATTTTTTTTATGACTGAATAGTATTGTGTGTGCATATATATATACATGTGTGGGTGTATATATACATACATACAGATACAATATATGTGCGCATGTGTATAGTATATATATATATATATATATCATATGTACATATGTGTATATATTGCATCTTTTTTATCCATTCATCCATCAACAGACACTTAGGTTGTTTCCATGTTTTGACTGTTGTAACTAATGCTGCAGTGAATTAACATGGGGGTGCAGATATCTTTTCAAAATAGAGATTTTGTTTCCTTTGGATAAACCCTCAGAATTGATGGATTATGTGGTAATTCTACTTTTAATTTTTTGAGGAATCTCCAGACCGTCTTCCATAGCAGCCGTACCAATTTACGTTCCCACCAACAATACACAGGGGTTCCCTTTTCTCCACATTCTTGCTAACAAGTGTTATCTCTTTCGATAGTAGCCACTTTAATAGGTGTGAGGTAACACCTTATTGTGGCTCTGTTTTATAGTTCCCTGATAATTAGTGATGTTGAACCATTTTATGTACTCTTTGGCAACCCCTATGTCGTGTTTAGAAACAAGTCCATTTAGATCCTCTGCCCTTTTTATAAGTTCCGATTTTAAAAATTGAGTTGTATGAGTTCTTTACATATTTTGGATATTAATCCCTTATCAGATACGTGGTTTGCAGATTAGTAGATTGCTTTTTCATTTTGTTGATGGTTTCCTTTGCTGTACAGAATCTTTCAATATAATACAGTCCTGCTTGTTTCTTTTCACTTTTGTTGCTTTTGTTTTTGAAGTCAGATAAAAAAAATATTGCCAATACTGATGTCAAGTAGTTTACTGCCTGTGCTTTCTTCTAGTAATTTTATGGTTTCAAGTCTTACATGCAAATATTTAAACCATCTTGAGTTGATTTTTGTGTATGGTATAAAATAGCAGTCCAGTTTCATTTTTTTGCATGTGGCCATTCAGTTTTCCCAACACCATTTATTGAAGACACTGTCCTTTCTTCATTGTATAGTCCTGCCTTCTTTGACATAAATCAACTGGTTGTATATATGTGGGATTATTTCCAGGCTCCCTGTTCTTTCCCATTGTGCTATGTGTCTGTTTTGATTACCGTCGTAGTTTGATTACCAATACCACACTGTTTTGATAATATAACTTTGTAATATGTTCTACTTTGAAATCTAGGAGCATGATGCCTCCAGCTTTCTCCTTTTTTTGAAATTGCTTTGGCTGTTCTGGTCTTTTGTGTTTTGGGATTGATTGCTCTATATTTGTGAAAAATGACATTGGAATTCTGATTGGGATTGCATTGATTCTGCAGATTACTTTGGGTAGTATGGACACTTCCACAGTATGAATTCTTCCAATCTATGAGCATGGAATATCTTTCCATTCATTTGTGTCATCTTCAATTTTTTCTACCAGTGTCTTAATAGTTTTCATTATACAGGTCTTTTACCTCCTTGGTTAAATTTATTCCTAGGCATTTTATTCTTTTTGGTGCATTTGTAAATGGGATTGTTTTCTTAATTTCTCTACCAGATAGTTTGTTATTCATGTATAGAAATGCAACCGATTTTTTTAAGTACTGATTTTGCATCCAGCAACTTTATTGAATTCACTGATTAGTTCTAAAAGTTTTTTGGTGGAATCTTTAGGGCTTTCTATATATAATATCATGTCATCTGCAATACTGACAGTTTTACTTCCTTTTTAATTTGGATGCCACTTATTGCTTTCTCTTAACTAATTAATCTGGCTGGGACTTCCAATACCCTGTTGAATAAAAGTTGCCAGAGTGGACATCCTTGCCTAGTTCCTGATTTTAGAGGAAAACCTTGCAGGTTTTCACCATTGAGTATGAGGCCAACTGTGGCCTTGTCATATATGACCTTTACTGTGTTGAGGTGGGTTCCCCCCACACCCACTTTGTTGAGAGTTTTTATAATGAATGAATGTTGAATATTGTCAAATGCTTTTCTGCATCTATTGAAATCATCATATTACTTTAATCTTTTGTTAATATGATATATCATGTTGACTAATTCTTATTTCTTAGTGTACAAGTTTATCCCTTAGACTATCCCTCTTAAAACTGCTTTTGCTATATCCCGTAAATTTTGGTATGTTGTATTTCCATTTCCACTTGTCTTAATGTTTTTTAATTTATTTTTCTCCTTTGACCCATTGATTATTTAGGAGCATGTTGTTTAATCTCCACATATTGTGAATTTTCCAGTTTTCTTCTTGTAATTGATTTTAGTTTCATACCATTGTGGTTAAAATATTGACCATATATTTCAGTCTTCTTAAATTCATTATGACTTGTTTTGTGACTTCATTTATGACCTATCCTGGAGAATGTTGTATGCATGCTTGAGAAAATGTTTATTTTGTTGCTTTTCCATGGAATTTTTTGTACCTGTTAAATTCGTCTGGTCTAATGTATAATTTACAGTCAATGTTTTCTTAGTGGTTTTCTGTCTGGATGAGCTACCCATTGATAAAAGTGGGGTATAGAAGTCCCCTACTGCAGTTATTACTGCAGTGCTGTCTATTTCTTCCTTTAGGCCTTGTTAATATTAGCTTTAGATATTTAGATGCACCTATGTGGGGTGCATAAATATTTACAAACGTTATATCCTCTTGTTGGATTGGCCCCTTTATCATTATATACTGCCCTTCTTCATTTCTTATTACAGTCTTCGTCTTAAAGTTTACCTTGTCTGATATAAGTGTATCTACCCCAGCTTTCTTCTGGTTTCTATTTGCATGAGTATCTTTTTTCAATCCCTTCACTTTCAGTGTGAGTGTGTCCAAAGCCAAAGTGAACCTCTCATAGGCAACACAGTTGGGTCTTGTTTTGTTTTTAATCCATTCAGCTACTACTCAGAGAAATTACTCCATTTATATTTAAAGTAGTTATTGATAGGCATGGACTTACTACCATTTTGTTCATTGTTTACTGGCTATTTTGTACGTTCTTTGTCCTTTTCTTCTCTTGCTTCCTTTGTGATTTGATGATTTTCTGAAGTGGCATTCGATTCTTTATTTTCACTGCACAATAATACAGTCATGTCATTGGTTTTAGGTATAGTCATGTTATGCTAAACTGGCCAGTCATGTTATGCACACTGGGGTGTGAGGATATGAGGCTGGGAAGCTTCTGAGAAGTTTATGCACATTTTTTTAAAGTTGTGAGATTTAGGGGTGTTCTTTTGTGTCTCTGGACGTTGTTGTCTGCATGTAACTCAAGGTTCCGAAGGAGCTTTGTTTAGTTTAGTAATGGATCTGTGGACATAATCTCATTTAATCCTCTTATGGATTAAATGAGGCAGTTTGATTTTCACTGTCTCCATTGCACGGACAAGGAAGCTAAAGCTCACGGAAGTTTCAGTACTTCCTCTCCACTGACAATAGCTAGCAGGAGCAGAGTCGGAGTGACCCCAGCTCAGCCCGCCTCCGAAGACCATGGTTTCCTCACTATTCCCAGCAGATAAGCCGTCAAATAAGTAAGTAATGAAATTTAAAAATAAAAACACCTTGACTTGTAGCAATTTCCATGGTGTAACTATCCTTACCATGGCCAATTCTAAGCTATCACAGTGAGCTCACTGAACACTGATTTGAGGAGAGATGTGTGCGTTTGGTTCTCATGAGCCAGGGTGAGGCAGTTCCAACAAGCCACTGGAAATGGGCCAAGGGCTCAAACTCAGCCTTCAGTGCTAAGAACCATGTTTCTCTACAAGCTTCCAACAGAGCTTTCTCTCAACATGTCTCCCCAGAGCATATCTTTCCGCTGGAGTTCTGTCTTGTTAGGGAGGAAGCTTAGCTCTTGTTCCTAGAAGGCAGATAAGCATGGTGAAGAACAAACCAATAGGGGTGAACTTCCCAGGTTTCCTACTACCTCCAGGATGCTGCAGACGCGGTCAGGCGTCCCAGAGAACTGTTCATCATTCTGCATGGTCGTGGGTCAAGACAGCCTTTCGCATTTGCTGTATCTCTTTGCCATCTGAGCTGCTGCGCATTCTGAGTACACTCGCTGAGCCCCCTGGCAGAGCTGGGCACAGATTCATGACTGTGTGTCATAGTGAGAGCCGTGGGGGCCTGGGCTCGTGGCCAATGGAAACATCATGGTGAGCCGACTCTGGGACTGCCCCAGTGGGCCAGGGGAAGCGGCACAGTTACAGTGTGCTTGCTAAGCCCATTCTGGACTGTGGCGTGATATTCTCTCATGGTTGGAAGGGACGACTCTGTGACGATCGGTCTGACTCCCGTCTGTCATCTCACTGAGGGCTGTAGACTGTTCGAAGATGTCCAGTGATGGCGAACTCCTTTCCGCCCAAGGAAGTCGATTCCACATGAGAACCTTTGTGAAACAGTTCATTTTTAGCTAAAACAAATTGTGCAACCCTGTTGCAACCTGACATCATCCTAGTTCTAACCCTGGGAGCTATAAATGACCACACTGGTCCCTCTCCCTATGGTAGGCACAGGACCACCTGCAGTAAGGAGCAGCTGCTATGACCTCAGCAGCGTTAAATAACAGTAACACGGATGGTAACTATTTCTTGTTCATGTAAAACGTCTACCAAGGGTTGGCTGAGCACACGGCTCATATTAATAACTCAGGAACCCAGGCTGCGGGAGCCCAGTTGCCATCTCTCACCGTGGCCATTCACTGGAGGGAAGACAGTCCCTCCGCAGGTTGCACGTATGGTACAGAATTCTGCCCCTAGCTCACTGGCTAGGACTATTCAAGTAGCCTCCCCCATACTTAAAAGGACCACGGCGGGGCTCAGACTACATGTCCAGAAATCAGAGAGCTGGAAATATGTGGAGTGTAGTCTTAAAGACCATCCCGGGAGCTTTCCACTTATTTGAAGGTAGTGAGAATGTTATCCTGACTTTTCTTGTCCAGTTCACCGCCTCACTTGCTGTGTTACGTGCTTTTGCTCCCCTTGTCATGCAGCCCACTCCCCTCCGAGCGTGATGGAGCTTGTTCTCTCTGTGGTGGCGTCTAGAGCCGAGTGCTGTTTTCCAGGCGCAGTCTAGTTACAGCTCAGTGGGAGGTCGTCATGCCCCTCATCCGGGGCACCGGGGGCAGAACCCTGGAGCCTCAGACAGCAGTTTAATTTTTATTTTGTTGGCATCCACAGCACCCTGTTGTTATATATTCATTCATTAGACCCTAAGATTCAGGATGATCGTCTTGCTCCTCATGGTGTCCCCATCATTTGGAAAAAGTTCTGCTAAACCCTAATGTTTGTTGGACAGATACATACATTGAATTGGCTCTTTGCCTCTGCCTGCTTTTGTGACTCATGCTGTTAAGTCTCGTCACCCGTATCTTGTCCTGATATAATGAGCTTTTTCAGACTTGAGTACAAGTTATATTTATTTCTTAAATTTGTTCCAGCATAGAGCTGTGAAAGAATACTATTTCTGAAATCAAAAAGTGTGTATTTGACAGCCCGCTTTGACTGTATCATTCAATAGCACACATTTCTTAAGCACTTACAATGTGCCAGGGGCTATGGATACAATCACGGAGAAGACAAGACCACGAGGCCACCTTACTCTGGAGCGGGTAAATTGCAGCAAAAAATACATAACCTCTCTGGATTAGAACATGCATTCCACGAATGCAGGGATGTTCGGGAGTTTTTTTCACTCTAGTGTCCCCAGCAGTAAGACCGTGGCTGGCGTACAGTCAGTACCCAGTAACTGCTGGTTTAAGGAGCGAATGGATCCCTAAGCTATAGTTTGCTCTTGTCTATCACAGTCTCCTGGGACGCCTGTATAGTTTGAAAACATGGTAGCAGCTCTTCCCCATTGTCTAATTTTTAGGTTTAATCACAATGTTGATTGTTCGAACTCTAAAATAAAATTAAAGGCAGGCATGAGATTTGCCTGTTAATTCCAGGGGAGCAGGGATCGCCCGAAGCTGCAGAATGCCACACCAGACTGACGCTAATGTATCGATCACCATGCTTTGGAATCAGCTATGCCACAAGGAAATGAGACATTGTCATGTATGTTGCTGAAACTCGGCTATGTGAAACCTGTCACATCGCCCTGATTCGCGACCAGTCTAGTAACCATCCACGAAGAAAACATAATCAGCCTTTCCGGACTTATTTTTATAGACCCCTGCACAGTCCTAACAATCAGTCCCTCTTCTGGGGCTCTTAAGTTACTGCTCAGGTTACTCTGTTCTGAAATTTTGCCTGTATTTACCTGCATGCTTTTTATAATCTCTCTAGCATGGGCTATAGCATTCACTGAAACCTTTTGGTCTTGAAAATCTTTCTTTGAGGAAAACGCAGACGGAGCAGAGTTGAGAAATACTGCTTTCTCTTTCATTCACCAGTACTCTATGATCAGTCGCTAAAATGGGGCTTATCTAGTGTTCGTGATCTTGCACTGATCTTAACTTTAGAAAGCATTTTTCCTTCCCATGTACGAACAGGCCTGAGAAGTACAAAAGGCAGCCAGGTTTGAAATATTGCTGTGTGATTTTAGGGGCAAGTGAGTGTGAGCCCAAGCGGCATTTGGGATTCAGCGAGCAAGCAGAGGGGGTGAGTGGGTGTGCTAGCGTGTGAAGGATGGACAGGGAGGCGATCCAGGTGAAGGATGATGGACAGGGAGGCGGCCCAGGTGAGGGAGCTTTTGTGTGTAGCAAGAGTAACATGGGGTCTGTTGGTGGAGGCTGATCAACCATATCCCTCCACACCCCTTCAGTCAGGAGAGCACAGGCTGGGAGAACCTGAGCAATCATTCAGGTTATTCCTGACACTGCCAGACCAAATGACCCCTGGTTTCTAACTTGAAATGTCTCCAGAGAAGATTCCTGTCTTAACCTCTGCAGCCCACGTGGACATTTGACTACATAATCTTCACTTTGTCTAGCCAAAACTTTTCTGGCTTGGTCTGAAGCCCTTAGAAGAATGAAACGTCTGTGATGTAAGAACTGCCTTGGTGGTAGGAGCGAGACAGCGCTGGGTGGTCTGGACGGCTAGTGTGTGGGCACAGGGGTGCTGTGGCCCAGTTTCTGGTAATACACAGGACTACAGGGTTTCTTGCTTCTCTAGAAACCTGCTTCACCTACTATCTTCATCTGGGAAAAAAAAAGGCCCTTGGTTCTATTACTGGCTTCAAACCCTTAGGCATGCCGGCACTGGGAGAACCTCTCTTTTCTGAACTGGCCCACAGGCGTGTGGAGTGTCGTACACGGGGGTGTCCAACCTGCGGCGTGTGAGCTGTGTGCAGCCCACGATGGCTGTGAATGTGGCCCAACGTAAAATTGTAAATTAACTTAAAACATTATGGGATTTTTTCGGTGATTACATGTCGCGATGTATTTAATGTGTGGCCCAAGACAAGTCCTCTTTTTCTGGTGCGGCCCAGAGATGCCAAAAGGTTAGACACCCCTGGGAGGGCGCCCAACAGGTATTGGTGTTAGGTTGTGGTCTCTGTGTTATTTGGTCAGAAGCGAGTTAAATGTACCTCTGAGTCAAGTCCGGCAGAACAAAATATTCCTGAGAGGCCTGAGAGAAGAGCCATTTTAGGGACAGCCGTGGGTATTTCTTTTTTTTAGGGTGAGCAGCACAGGTTTAATACTCTATATGGATTTTGCACTTCAGTCAGGTCAGGATGGGTTCAAAACTTCCTAGAAGTTTCCGGAAAGAATCTCCTGAGCAATCTCTGCAGCCAGCTAGTTAGAGAAGAACCCCTCCAGCCGGAGCTGGCACTGCATCGGCATCAGGTGAGACGGGCAGCTTGAGGGCCATCCCAGTTGGATCATTTTCTGCTGCTTTCGGGTGCAACTTGCCCTTGGTTCTCTGGATAGCTGACAGTAGTGGTTGTTTGTTGGGAACCACCCTGCCTGGTTTCATAAACTGTAACCCCTTGTGGCTAAGGCTCAGTAAAAAGATGTTGGGACCATAAGCCAATTAGGAGACAAAGCTTATCTTCCTTATAGGGGAACTGCCTCTGCCCTTTCACTTCACTCTGCTTGGCCCCTGGCGGGTGACTGGTTAGCCAATGATGGGTAAGATTCCTCAAAGGAGGGACGACCTAAGACAGGCATGGTCATGAGGAAGAAGTCCTTCCTCAGGGAAGGACTTGGGGGGCATAGAAAAAGGGGGTGATGGACCCTCACCCCTCAGCTTTGACATAGCCTGAGTCCTCATTCCATCTGCAAGAAGTCTCCTAATCTCTTGGCTGCCTTACTTCCCCTGCCTGACTTAAGCCTGAAACAATGCCTTAAGCCTGAAACAATGTTGGAGGTGGGTGCGGCCCTGTGCTGGAAAGTGCTGGTTCCCTGGGGTGATGAGGCCCAAGAAAGAATGCATAAAATCCTGTGAAACCCACTTTGCTGATACCCTCAATTTAAATGATAAGGGCCCAAGCATGAAATGCATTTGTTTCCCCAAAGTTTTATGGCCCTTTCGCTATTTGACCCTGACTCAAAATAGGTCCTCAGAGTTCTTTGAATGTTATCTATTGTTTGATCCTTACTGCCTGACAACGAGTGATGAGCTTTACGTACACACCCTGTATTCCTGTGCAAACTGAACCCAGTAAAAACCTGTTAAGGCAAGGGTCAGGGAGCTCTCCCCTTGAGAGAGTGGCCGTGCCATCCCTTTTCCCCCACAGGACTCAGTAGTCCATGTGAATTTATTTTGTCTCATTCATAACACCACGGACACTGTGGGCTGGCGTCCACATCAGTCGTTGATGGTGACTGAGCACATTCTACATCTCAGCCCTGGGGAGGTGCCTGACCTAGATTATCACATGTAATGCCTGCAGTGATAGCATGTGAGGTGTACAGGTGCTATCCTCACTCCCATTTCATAGATGAGAAAATTGAGATCCGGGAAAAGGCTGCCTTTCCCCAAGAACACACAGTAAGTGGCAGATTCAGCGTCCTACTCAGGATTGTGCTCCTACTTACAGGCCTGCGTCCTACTCAAGTCTGTGCTCTTCGCCTCGTGACCTCTTGCCTCCCAGAGCCACGGTGTTCGGGGTCAGCAGGGTTGCTCTCACAGGCAGTCAATGCCAGGGCAAGAGCTGTCACAGGGTGACGCTGAAGGTGCCGGAATACATCAGAGAAATACGCGGTGGCCGCCCTATCTGGACCCTAGAAGAGACTATAAAATAAATATGCAAATCAGGATTTTGTGTCATCTTGGTTGTTGGAAAACTGGCTCATCTGACAGGTTGAGGTCTGAAAATTAAATCGTAGAGGAAGGGAAAGAGTACAGGGCTGACTTGTGCTAGGAAATAAGGAGCAAGGAAGGGGGAAGAGAGAGAGAACTGACGTGGGTGTAGAGGTGACAGGAGCAGCTGGGACAGGATGAAGCTGAGGGTGGCACTCCCAGCTGGTTCTGTGTCGACATGGGAATGAGGGGAGACCACCAAGCTCCATTTACCGCTGCACCCTGGCTCGCTCTGTTCACAGCGCAACTCAGTTCAGGAAAGCCTGTGACCACAGGGCTGGTTTCCCCTGCAAACGTCTCAGGCTGTATCTGAGTCTTATCCTCAGATGACGTAAAATTAGAAGTGATAGGACCCAATGTGACTCACAGCCAGGGGTGATCACAGTGAGCTGTCTAGTCATTTTAAAGTCAACACAGCCAGATTAGACAATCAGGATGACCAAACCTGGAAGTAAAGAAGACATAATGCTTATGGCGTTGGCCTGTGATATGGTCAAGGCCGGCTTTGTAGCTGGAATATGTTCAAGGCAGCCTGTACCCTATTAGGATCAGTGAATGGTAAATGGGGTGTTTTATTTTTGTACTTTGTTACCAAGTTACATCAGCTCTGCAGTTGTAAACACACAGCTGCCCAGTTAGGCCCCAGGCTACAGGTCTTCATCCTGTGACGATGCCCCCGGAGCCAGCAGGGTGGGTGTTGAGTTAGTAAAACAGGAAGAGGCTCACTTCTCTAGAAGAGGCAAGGAAAGAACTAGAAACCCCACTAAGGCTTGGTAGTTTTACCCAAGGGTTCAGAAGGGTTTACAGGATAAAGCATGACCCAGACTATTTCCTCTTCCTCGGGGAGGCCTGAGTCCCAGCTGAATCACTCTGGCCTGCCCCAGTTCCTTTCAGGTGGGGTTACTAGTGCCAGGCCTTTGACATGCAAATCCTATAATCTCATTGCTGATAAATGGTTCCAAAGACGGGAGGACTAGTACTGTCCTGCCCGGTTGGCAGTTTATTTAGCGCTCCCCACCAATCCTGGTGTTCAGTTTTTATTCTTAAAACCCCACAAAAGTGGGGGAAGTAGAATTGACCTTAATACAAGAACCATCAGATTGGACTATAAAAGTAGGAACTCTGGAGTTAAATCGCCTAGTCGAAATCCTGATTAGTGCTTTCGTTGTGTGACTTCGGACAAGTTGCTTCATCCTGCTGCACCTCAGTTTCCCCATCTAAACAGTGAAGATGAGGGTACCCACCTCTTGGGGTGTTGAATGAGTAAATGAATTTGAAGGGTTTGGAACAGATAGTAAACAAGTACTAAATGTTAGTCATTATTATTAAGTGAAAACATCATTTACAGTCAAAAGCCGATCAACATCTCAAATCAAATGCTTTTTAGTTATTTTCCTTCCAAATACTGAGCCTGCAAGTCCAGTGCTGTGGGGAATAATTTGGGAGGGTAGGGATGAATGGGTGTAGGGATGAGAAGTAGCTGGGGAGGACAGCAGCGTGATAAGACCTGAGGATCTCTAAATATTCCTTATCCAAGAGGAAGGGGAGGGTCACTGTGAACTCTTGACCTCGTGCTGCCCACTGAGCTGGAGGAAGCCAGCAGTTCCAGCAGCAGACTCAGCACCTGCTGATCGAATGGCTTGTGGCCAATCTGCCCAGGAAGTGCAGGCGGGCCGCCAGCCCTGTGATCCTCGGAGGGTATGCAGGGTTTAGGAGAACTGATGAAAGATGTGAAGCTGAGCTCTGACCCTGGAGTAAGAGACTCTGAGTTTTCAGTAAATATCCTGCACCTCTCCTCTCTCCTCACACAAAAAAGAGAAATGGGGAAGAAGCAACGGAAATCCTCTCACAGCAAAATGATTGGCTGATAGGGCTGGAATTATCTTTAAAGAATGACAACCCAAACTGACCACGTAGTGTAGTGGGTTTGGGAACAGATTGTGAAGAGGGAAGCTGCTGAGTGATTACAGGCTCAACGAAGAGGAATGTGGGTCTTTTGCAAGGGCTGAGATAATGGATTCCATAAACACACAGGAGGCGTGCTTCCTTCTTCTTGGTTCTTTACCAGTGTGCGATAAGGCACAGCAGGTTAATCAGCCCCACGGAGCAGTAGAAGACCCTGAACTGCAAAGTAACCACGAGGGCCAAAAAGTCCCGAGGTCAGAACAATCCTTCTCTTTCCAGAAGTCTGTTGGATTAGTACTTCAGAGATTTAGACTCCAGACTGGAGTCACACCTTACCAAGTCTGAAACCTTTGAGCAGCCAAATGACTCAACTTCTTTGAGCCTCTCTTTTCCTCTCATCTGCAGAACGCACCATGCTACTTACACTGGAAATAGTGATAGAATGGCCTGCCTCACCTTGCAGGGATATCATGAGGATCTAGTGAAATTATGTAGGCGAGGGTGCCTAGGAATGGCTAGTGCTAAACAAAAAGGTAACAGGGAGGCTTCCTAGCTATTCTACTCATTCCAAAGTCACTTTTCACCTTGGAATGAGACTGTTACTACTAGCCAGACACCCCTTGCTGCTCTGTAATTCCCCATCCCTTTCATAGTTAGAGGGAGGCCACCTTCCGGCCAATCAAATGTAAGCAGAGTGATGTATGTCCCTTCTCAGAGCACCTCCTCCATCCTTCTCTTCTTTGCCATGACAACATTGGAAGCTACATTTCAAATGGGATAGTTATAAGACAGGAGAGGGCCACTGAATTTGCACTGTACTTTATATAAATGAGAAATAAATATTATACCTACTACAGAGAGTTCAAGGGTTAGTCTGTTACAGCCATGCTTAGCAGTCATTACCGTGATTCAGAAGGAAAAGTGTGGTCAGTAAGGCACAGGCCATGTTCATTTAAAGGATGCACAGAAATTATGTCAATGTCAACCTTTCCTCTCAGATTTGCTTTAAGTCAAAAATTCTATCTGTTCTGCTCAAAGTTATTATTTTCATTGGATACCTACTCTCCTAGTAGACAAATCCTTCAAGACAAGAAAGTTTTTTTTTCTTTTTTGCTACAAAATGCTTTTATTTCAATCCAGACAATGTTCTGCAACTCAGTAGATGGGTACATATTATAAGGTCCTTCTTTAATAAATGTCCTCTTTACAAGCACTGTTTCTAATTATTAAAATGCTTATGAAACAAACATCGCTGTCTCTTAAAATATAATTTAAATAAACTGCTAATGGGTAAGCCATAAGTCTGGTCACTGACGCGAGTGGCGTGCGATTCTTCACGGAGGAGTCCAGAGCAATAATGACACGTTGCCCTGCGATGAGATTTCACGAGTCAGCAGGCAGCACCTCTAGTTCACCTGCTTGCTTCTGTGGATAGTTGCTTTTGTGGCAGTGAGCCTTGTTTGGGAAAGAGTTAAGTGCAGACAACGAAGTGTGACCTACGCAACGTGGGAGAGGCATCTCACAGTACAGACGCCATTCGGGTAAATGAATGAACACTACAGTGAAAGCCTGGTGAGCGCAAACCTGTCTACACGATGCCCCTGGGCACTCAACCTCGCGGCACCATCTCTCTGGGCACTCAATAAATATCAAGGTGTAAGGGTAAGAGAATAAACTGGAATGTTGTCTTGGTGCCCAACATCTGCTTTCAAGACTGGGCTTTAGGTTACGAATTTTTTGCATGCCGCTTTCTATTTGGAAAGCCATCCATTTCCTTATCCTTAGATTCTTCATTAGCATTTGGCAACCTCTCGCCGGTATTAGGAGCGCACTGGCTTACAGAAGAGCACAGACAGGTCCATACACAGTCTTGGTTTGTCTCTTGAAGCAAGAAGCCTGTTTACCCCAGAATATTTTCTAGGATCTAGTTTATTCTTCACACCAACTGTCCTTTTTGTTCCTCTTAATATCCCAAGCCCGAAATAGCCAGGGAATCTCATGGTTGAACAGTCTATTTCTTCATGAAGTCTCACGGCAGTGTCAGCTCCGTCCGAGGCTCCGCAGGGCTGGAAACAGCTGTCTTGAAGTTCCGTCTTCAGAGTTCACCCCCTGCTCCCTGACATCCATGTCATGTTCTAAGGCTGATGCTGGGGAGTTCCCCGCAAGGACAATCCCTGGAAAATCTGGATCCCCTTGTGATTCTCATGCCGTCCCTCTTGTTCCCATCAGGCTAAGGTTGTAATTCTGGAGACACAAAGGAAAAGTTTCTAAACTCATCCTGGTTAATCATAGGAAGATGTCCCTCATCAATTGGCGTTAAAACTGGCTCTTCTTTTATGAAGTCAGGGTCAAAATTACTGACGTCCTCTCGGGATTTCTGTCAAAAGGAAACAAGGGTCAGACTATGCACTTGAGACTCACTCGCCTTCTCCCATGGGGCTGAGCCCAGTGAGGTCAGAGAAATGCTCTGCCACTCACTCTGTAGCATTATTTACAGTTATAGCAATTATGATTAGACAGCGTTTTACAGTGAACCTATTGTATTGTGTATTATTATGGCATTTGGTAACCACCAATTCACTAACCCCACGAAAATCTCGCTGAGTAAGGCCAGCCTGAGGCTGGGAGGCTAAGGAATTGATCTGGCCGCCTCACTCACCCCTTACCCTCCGTTTCAGCGAGGCACCACTTCTCAGCAGGCCTGACTGAGAGGCGTACAAGCTCGTATTTGTCCATAGAGGCTGAGTTCACATTTGTCCCACTTACTGTTTGTACCTAGGTCTACATGCTTAAAGAGATTTTTCTTGAAAGACTTCTCGAAAGTGCTGAGTTTGGGGAACAAACTGTCTCTTGCGTTACTCACCTGTGAGATTCATTATGCCCAGCTGGCAAAGTTTCGCTTTTCCCAGAGAAGCTGGCAGGTGGGTGCCCATTAGAGGCGGTGGGCTTTACCTTTGGGTGCCTGGCGTCCAACCTGGCAGGCTATTGTAGATTAAGCTAGTTTGTGTGTTTGGAAATGTTAGTATGTTACATCTTTATAAGCTATGCTAAAAGATCATTTCTATTACTGTTAGACCTCACTTTTCTTACCTGAGTCTGTGATACTTTTCTCCCCACCTGAGGAGCACCCCTCGGCCCCCTAACTCTTGATCTACTGCTAGCCCAGCGTTGCTGCCTTCCCAGATGCGGAGCTCGTGACCCACAGCTAAGGACGAACTTACTTCTCACACTGAGAGCTGGACCACCCTCAGGAAGACCTCCCCTCTCAGCGTGGGGAGATACCTCTCTGGTGCCCCTGGTATTTCTCCAGTCAGAAGGGACTTGGGCTGTCCTGGCTTGAGCTCTTTGCTGTAGAATCTGCTACACACCCAGGCTCTCCAAGCCGAGGAGCGAGGCTTAGGGAGGTGAGTAGCATTTCACGCCATCTGTACTTTTCTGGGGGCTTGGGAATGGTGCCCTGACTAAGGAACACAAAGAAACTGGCTTAAGAATGACGACTTTCTCAGTTAGCGAAACTCTTTTGGAGCAACCTGGAAAGTTGCAGTCTCCTTAGGCACCAGGAAACTGTAACTTAGGTTAAGGGAGAACGTGGCCAAGGCAAGCAAGGTGGAAACTTCATGAAAAGTGACCTGGGCACGTGGAGCGGTGTTGCCTCAGGCGTGAGGAGCCCAGCCTCCCCCGAGGTGAGGCTGCCCTGCCGAGTGTCAGGCTGACCTTCTGGTTCAGTTATTCCACAGGGAACCATCCAGTTGCTCAACAGACTGTGCTGGAACAACACTATGACATTTAAGAAAGAGGAAAGTCTACCATGATGGTCTTGGACACTTACGATTCGGGGTCTGAAAGGTGGTTCAAGTTGGCGGTGGTTCAGCTGGGCCCAGTCTATTTCCTTAAAGAAAGGATGTCTCAAGATGGCGTGCTCTCCGCCCTGAGTCAGGCTGCCCAAGCGCATGGTAGGGTTCTTGGTCATGAACTGAGAGAGAGGGGGAGAAAGGGTGTCAATTATTGGGTCATACACGACAAGTACATCACAAGGTGGTAGGCATCAGCGCTGGCAGAGGGGCCTGTGTGAGGCTGATCTCGCTTCACTAGCTGAATCTTCCATCGCGGGTGGCACAGCCAGCGTGAATCATCCCTTACAGCACAATTGCCTGGGTTTTTACGGCCTTCCCACTTCCATTTCAGATGTGGCCACTACAATGAAGCTGAAGGGTCCAGTTTTACTTTCTGTAATACCATGTCTTTTTCTTTCCTCTTTGAAGAAGAGAAACTCTGTAAAATAGTGAGCCTTTCTCCAGCCCAGCAGTTGTAGACAGCCTACCTCTCATGAATGGGGCTACTTTTGGGAACAGCTGTGCCATTTTCCTGAGAGACCCGACTAGCCGGCCGGCAGCCCCACTCTGACAAGACCGCAGGGAGAAGAGTGAGAGCCATTGTTTGGAGCATCTCTGTGAAGAAGCCGCAAGGGGCAAAAACGCTCTGTGTTCTGGCTCTAGGATAAATAAAGTCGGCTACTTTTCTTTATGCAACAAAGATACCATAGTTTTAGGTGAAGAGTTGTGTTTTTTCCCCCAGGATGCTCCCTTCTGCCTTGTCCTCCCATTCTGAAAGGTTTAATGGCTGAGAATCTTGCTACGTGGGCCAAAAACTGAAACAAACATTGCAACACATTCAAGCAATGTGTGCATATAAATCTGCATTTATATCAGTTGGGAAATTTCCTTGGGGTGGTGCTGCTATCAAGATGTTTTGGGTTAAATCTACTTTCACAAAATGGCCAATAAAAGGTGTTTTGATCACGTCCTGACCAAGGACTATATGGCCTAATTCACTTTTCCTGGCCAGAATGTGATTTTGGATTTCAAAAACACTGAAGCTAATTTAATTTCCCGTTTTTAAAAGAAAATTGCCTTGGATACTATGTTTTGTTTTCAGTTTTAAAGTTAAATCAAGTTATCTTTGAATAAGTTCATGACAACTTACAACAGCCCCCGAGTACCCCTTTCGCAGTTTGATTTATGAATACAGGACAGAAGTAATTCTGTGTTCATAGAAATTGCTTTGCACTGGAGTTTCTAGAGTCAGCACAGAGGCAATCCTGTGGAAGGTGCAGACATGAAAAGGTGGTATCCGAGGTGGCTCTCCCGCCACGTCAAATGCCCACAGCTGCGAAGCCTGGTGTCGCTTCAGCTGAAAACGATCATATGGAGGAAAAAGGGGGCAGCAGAAGTCCCCATGCAAATCTGACAGGACGGGCCTCAGAATATGCTGAAAAGCTTCAGCGGGAACCAATGAAAAAGAAAAATGAAGACGCAGGTGGGGTTTAAACCCCCTCCCCACGCCTAGTGACAAGCACGGAAGGCCACACACAGGTGGTGCTGGACCGGAAGCGGAACTTCGAGGTCCAGTCTGAGCAGTGAGACCTCCAGGCGCGTACAGGGGTCAGCATGGGCTTAGGAAACATGCATCTCATAACTAACTCAGTCCTGCGAGAGCTGCGAGTTCATGCTGCTTGGGCTCTCCCTGGATATTGGGAGCATTAATGTTATCAACCCAGGAAGGAAAGGGAAAATACATACACAAAAGAAACAGGAAGATTCTCTCCTTAGGAAAGTCAGTGCGATACAATCCCTAATGGAAGATCAGTGTCTATTCTAAGAGCTAATTACCATATTTTGCTATGAATAATGTGTACTTTTTTGCCTAAATTTTGTTGGGGAAAGATAAGGATGCACATTGTACATGGGTATAATGATTACATACCATGGGTATTATAATCCGTGTGTATAATGCGCACAAAACTTGGGTGCCCATTATACACGGTAAAATATGGTAACAAAATACTGTGCTTCAAAAAACTCAACATACAAGGATGGGAGAACAGATCCAGGTGGGTTGTGGGAAATTCCCAGGCCTGCCAATGACACTAGCAGATAGCTTGTGAATGTGTGGGCACAAGCTGTTCTTCTGGGCAAGGGGAACAGTGCACGGCTCTCGATGCCAGGGTGGCAGAAACGCCAGTGTCCGAGAGACTTGGCCCATTCTTCCCTGCCCCAGCACCGAAGCCAAGCTGCCACAGGGCACTGGGGAAAGGTATTGCCGAAGGAAAAGTAGGCCAGATCCTGGCTGCTCCTCCTCTAAAAACGGCATCCCTATAAATGGAGACAGGTAGAGTAACCCTTCCACTAGCTTGATACTTTCTCTTCCAGTTCTGATAAATCCTTCTGAGTAAGCAAGCACTGTAGTTTTGACTTTTAATATCTTGTGGTAAGCCCTTAGATACAATCATCCCCCATTTAAACTCTAATTCGGTTCAACTTACAGAAGTTTACGAATGTTTACTGCGGGCAGGACAATGCATGAGGCCTCGTGTAGACAGAAAGACGACAAGGACAGTAGGGGGTGGCATGAGGGTGAAGGAGTTGATCAAGAGAAGAAGCAGAGGTCAGCACACGTCAGCCACGACATACGGTGGATGAAGTGGGGGAAGCAAAGTGTGGGTGAGCTTTGAAGAGGGGCTCGGCCAACCGCACTGGTGCTGACAAGGCAAGTGGTGGCCTCACGGGGGAGGTGGCGCTGGACTGAGATGAGGCAGGCGAACAGAACGGACACGGGCACAACTGTCTTCCTCCTTCATGCCTCACCCAGCGCTGACGCGCGGATGGCTGCAGAAGCCTGCTGTGTTGGTGGAGAAGTGTGCAGCCTGGCGTGGTTGGCATGCGGGGATGGTTGAGGAACCGGGGGCAGCGCGTAGGATCCATCAAAAGTATCTGAATAGGTGAGGGATGAGAGCTGCCCTGTGACTTGGGAGACGACTCTTGCCCAGGGTGATGAATATGGCCCAAAGGGAGAGGTCAGGCATTGGTGGAGGGGTGAATGGTGGAGGAGGTTGAGACAAAAGCTGAGAAGACATGATAGCTTCAGGAACTGGAAGTGCCCGGTTCGTGGGAAGGAAAAGTTGGGCACAAGGCTGCGGGGCCCATGGAAGAAGAACAAACGCAATCCACGTGGCAGGGAGCTGGATGAAAGGGGAACGAGGGAGTGCAAGGTCACAGGGGCTGTCCTTCCGGGCCAGCTGACAGAGCAGTGGTGCTGGGTACCAGAAACAGGTAATGAGCCGGGCGACAGATGGGCTACGGTGGGTCGCATTGATATTAATGGAGGTAGTAGCAGTAGTAACAGTATTTTGTCCGAGAAACAAAACAGAAACATCTCACAGTTCTTAAGACCTGTAGTGTGCAGATTTGGGGGGCTGAGGAGCTCAGCTTCGGATTTCAGGGGCACACACCCCCACACGGAGAGGACTGGCTGTGCGAACCTGGGGTGCGGCCCAGGGTTAGCGCTCTAACTCTGAGATGTGGGCATTTGACGAGAGAGCGAGAGGAGCCAAAAGGGGAAGGGCAGGCAAGATTACAGAGAGGGGGAGGGAGCCTAAAACTGAGACTGGCCCAAGGCCTCAGACAGTGCGTTTGGCCTGTACAGTGTGTTTTAAAATACTTTTAATTACTTGCCAAACATTTAAAAACTAGGAAATGTCTCATCACATAAAAGTCAAGTTTTCCAATTTGTCTTGGAAAGGGGCATATTCTGGAACACTAAGACCTCTATTTCTTCTTGATAAAAATGGCCTGGAATTGAATAGAGGTGTCCTCTTTAGAGGGGACAGATGAGCCCTGGTTGGCCACATGTCCCACCGCAGCTGGCTGGCTTTACTCACTGACTCTGTGTGGCTCCTGAGCCCTGGCATGGAGTCAGAGGAGAGCCAGGGTGGCAGTGGGAGGGGCTCCTGGAGAAGCACGAGGAGACCGAGTACCCCGAAACAGACATGAGGACAGGGACCGTGTCGAGGAGGGGGGTGCAGCCCTGCTCTGATCGCCCCCCTCCCAAAGGTGCGCAGGCGGGGACTTAAGAGGACAGGCACCATGAGTCCCCTGAAGCCTTCCTCAGGACACAGCAGCAGAGGCGTGCAGGGCTGGGGAGCGAGGAGCTTGCTGCCCCAAGCCAGGCACAGGACTCCACCTCGACACCCAGTTCCTGCCCCCGTGAAGGGCAATGACATAATCCTTTTACAGAAAACTTTATGTGCTTGTGTCCCCGATGGGACCTACATGCCAAACAAGTTAACAATGTTTGAGCAATCACTTGTCTGTGTCTAAGGTCACGCTTAAAACTGGCCTCACCTCAGCTGACCTTCCTGACTGTGGTCCAAAGGAGAAAGTCAGCCAAGGAGGAAAATAAAGTGACCTCATGAAAGATTCTGGTCACATTTACTGAAGGAGGCAGAATGTTTTCTAGGGTCAGTAAGCATTTTATAAGCTGCAGAGAGTGAGGAGGCCAGGGTGGAAAATCTGATTGCACCCGGAGTGGAAGTCTCAAGCTGCCTGCGGAGCAGAGGGAGGAGAGGGATCAAGAACGCAGGGATGCATCTCGCATTCCCCCTCCGTGGCCCGCCCCTCGGCCCTCGTTCAGGTGGAATACAACCAGAGGCTACGGCAGGAATCAGGTTCCTCACTCTCAGGCTGGGTGTGCCCCTGACAGCTCCTTCGAGGCTGCAGAGGTCTGACTGTAGGAGAAAGCAGTCAGCCACGGGCCTTCCCGAGGGAAGTTCTACAGTGAAATGTGGGCTGCAGGGCAGGTTTATACAAGAATGTCCTGGGAAGCCTATTGCAGACAAGGAAAGATAGGTAAAAAAAATAAGAGCCCCTCTGATCAGGAGGGTGCCAAGGTCAGCCGGTTAGGCTCTGCAGTCACACGATCTGTGTCTCTTTTCCTGTTCTGTTGCCGATGAGCTGTGTGACCCTGTATAAATTTCTTAACTTCTCTGGGCCTCAGACTCCCCAACTATAAAACAGAGATTTTTCCGTGCTTCAGAAGGTTGCTATGACAAGTAAATGAGATAACCAGTGTAAGATGCCTGTCCCACAAGAAGCCCTTGATAGATGTTCGTATCTGTAGGCATCTTGTTCAGCCAGTTGTGAGTCCATCCTGTTCTACCCACAGGCAGGAGCAGGGCCTGAGAGACTAAAACCTGAGGTGGGCCTCGACCCCAGGCTCACCTGGCTCTCCCTGCTCCTCCACTTTGCAGCCAGTAGAGACAGAACAAGGCCTGTTTCTGCTTTCACAGCCCTGGGCTCCAATGGCTGGGTGGTAGTCATGGTCTCTGGAAAACTGTTTTTCTGAAAGTACAGGTTTCTAAAGACAATCTTAAAACAAGGAGACGAGTAGGTCTCAACATGCAGTTGCATCCGCTCTAACTACAGAAGGGAGGTAATGAACATGGGAGGAAGCGTGCAGCGCAGCAGGGTCTTTGCAAATTGGGTGTCAGGCGCAGCACGCCCTTGTCTCGGGATCTCTGCGCCTATGACGAGGCCCTGGTTTTGAGCTGTTGGATGTTCCACAGGCCAGAGTTTAAACTAACCCTGCGTAATAATGTATGCAGGTCAGAGGATCCAAGTCTGCTTTGAAACTCTTTAAAATGTAGGCAATGGCTAAAAGTGGTTTTTTTTTTCCTCTTTCAAAATCTGCTTGATTTTAGAGGAAGAGGACTAGTTATGTAAATACAGCAATCAATCTAATAAGATTTTCTTCCAGGATGGAGAACACACTGTATTTTCTATCTAATTGTTGGATTTGGCTGTTGGCAAACAAAATGACCTTCTCCTTTCATTCAATTTCAGACAAAAGAGCAGAGAGAGTTGGCGAGCCAGGAGGGAAGGGAACTGTGCCACAGGACATTCCCATCAGTATCCCTGGGGGCGCTCCGGAACGGGAGGAAGGCGTTGTGTGGCTACACGGGGAGTCCTGGGGAAGGACGGCCGAGAAAGGGCCCAGGACACAGAGCAGAGCACGGTCCGTGGCTGTGATGGCCAACCTCAACATGGGCGTACAATACGAGGGTGACCAAACGCATGCTTGTGTGTGCATGTTGCAGCCACACGTGTCTGTCTTTTGCCATCGTCACAAGTAGTCTGACCTAGTTAGGAAGATCAGACACCAACCTTTTCCTCTCACCCCCCTTCATGCACAGACACAAGAATGACCTGTGCCAGCAGCACCGCCAGCCTGGGGCTGTGGTGAGAGGGACAAGGTAGGCCGTGAGTTAGCTGACAGCGTGGGAGGAGAGACACCAGGGCTTTGACTTGGTGCTGGTAAGTCACTTTTCCATAGGGGTAGGCAGAGACACGTGTCAACCTAAAGTGAGTCCGACAGCAAACCCCTGGGGGCGGGATGGAGCTTGGGGAGGGAGAGGACACATAATGGATTTTTAAAATAGCTCTGAGGAAAGAGACTGTAATCTTCCCAAGGACAGGTTATTACACGGAACGGTGTTGCTACGGAACAGTGTGCAAGAGCAGGAGCATCGCTCCAGCTTGTTCAGACGGGGCCTGAGTGGAACACCCTAGGCCGACAGCTACGGCAGAACGCCCTGCTGCTCCCGGAGTGCGCAGGGTCCAGATGCAGCTGGTCTGGGCAGGGAGCAGCTGTTGGAGTAGGAAAAGGAATGGTGGTGTTTTTATTTATTTTTTATTTTTCAATTACGGTTGACATACAATATTATTAGTTTCAGGTATCCAACACTGCAATTGGACCTTTATACATCCTTACAAAGCAATCACCCTGACGAGTCTCGTGCCCACAGTTGCTGCAGTACAGGGCTGGGCACGGGAAGGTCGACAGCTGTGAGCGCACGAAACAGAGTTTATTCTTGTGCTATTAGTTATTAACTGTTATAATATTTTCCATACAAATAACTGTAAACCTATGTTTGCCTATCCATATTAGTCACATATTCCTTATGCCATACTCTACATCCCCATGACTATTTTGTGACTGACAACTTGTACTTCCTAATGCCCTCACCTTTTTCATCCAGCCCCCAATGTACCTCCCGTCTGTTAACCATCAATTTCTTCTGAGTTTTACTGTTTTGTTTATTAAGTTCCACATACAAGTGAAATCATCATATGGTATTTATCTTTCTGATTTATTTCACTTAGCATAATACCCTCTAGGTCCATCCGCGTTGTCACAAATGGCAAGATTTCATTCTTTTTTATGGCTGAGTGGCATTCCATTGCATGTAATGTATCTTCTTTATCCATTTGTCTTTTGATTGGAGCATTTGATCCATTTACATTTAAAGGAATTATTTATTGGAATGTAGTTATTGCTATTTTATTAAATGTTTTGATTGTTTTTGTGTTCTCTGTTCATTTCTTCTTATCTTGCCCTTGTCTCTTGATGACTTTCTGTACTACTGTGTTTGGATTCCTTTTTTTTTATTCCTTGTATAAAATCTCATAGATTTTTGGTTTGTGGTTACCACGTGCTTCATATATATCAACTGTTTATAGCAGTCTATTTGCAGTTGACAGTTGCTTAACTTTGAACATATTTTAAAATCACTACCATTTTCACTTCACCCCCCCATTTATGTTAGTATTCTGTA
This sequence comes from Carollia perspicillata, assembly GCA_004027735.1. Lineage (NCBI taxonomy): Eukaryota > Metazoa > Chordata > Mammalia > Chiroptera > Phyllostomidae > Carollia > Carollia perspicillata. The sequence continues at coordinate 28,190 of PVKM010003907.1, forward strand.
CTTTTGTGGATGTGTTTGTGCGCATCCCTTAATTCACTGTTGTGATCACACATTATCTGCCTACCTTTGCCTTTTAACCTTTGTACTGGCTTTACAGTTGGCTGATCCGCTGCTTTTGTTAAGTGATTGCTTTTGTCAGTGAGCATCTCCCCCATAATGTCTTACTTGTAATCTTTTCTATGTAAAGAAGTCCCCTTAACATTTCTTGTAATACTGGTTTAATGGTGATGGATTCCTTTAGCTTTTCCTTGTCCTGGAAGTTCCTTATCTCTCCTTATAGTCTAAATGATAGCCTTGCTGGGTAGATGAACCTTGCCTGCAGGTCTGTGCTCTTCATCACTCTGAATATTTTATGCCACTCCTTTCTGGCCTTTACAGTTTCTATTGAAAAGCCAGCTGGCAGTCTTATTTAAGAGACTTCCCTTGTAGATAGCTGCTTTTTTTCTTGCTACTTTGAAGTTTTGCTCTGTCTTTAACACTTGGTATTTTGATGATGTTGTGTTTTGGTGTGCACCTCTTCAGGGTCATCTTCTTTGGGACTCTCTGTACTTTCTGGACTTATATGTCATTGCTTTAACCAGGTAAAGGAAGTTTTCAGTTATTTCTTAAATAGGTTTTCAATCCCTTGCTCTCTCCCCTCCTCCTGGCATCCCCAGAATGCGAGTATTGCTATGCTTGATGTTATCCCAGAAGTCCCTTAAAGTATCTTTTTTTTTAAATCTTTTTTCTGTTTGCTGTTCTGATTGGGTGTTTTCCACCACCATGTCTTCCAGGTTGCTGATTCCATCCTCTGCTTCATTTAATCTGATACTGATTTCCTCTAATGTATTCTGTATTTGTTATTATAGTCCTCATTTCTAACTGGTTCGATTTTATGGTTTCTATCTTTTTGCTGAGGTTCTCACTGAGTTCATCAGTTATTCCCTTAAGTTCATTGTTCACCCATATAACCTGTGTTTTGAACTCTATATCTGTAGATGGCTCATCTCCATTTTATTTAGTTTATTTCCTGGAGTTTTTGTCCTGTTCTTTCTTTTTTGGGGACATGTTTATCCCATTTTGGCTGACTCCCTGTGTATATTAGATCTGCTACATCTCCTTGTCTTAACAGTGTGGCCGTATGTAGTACGTGTTCTGTGAGGTTCAGTGGCATAGTCTCCCAGGCGGCCTGAGCTGGGTGTGCTTTGTGTGGGTTGGTGTGACTGGCTGTTGTATTGAGGCTTGACTGCTTTTTGATGTTAGTGGGAAGGACTGAGCCTCAGGCCGACTGGCTGTGAGGACTCACCTCGACTCCAACTGTCAGTTGTTGTGTGGGGGGAGGTGCTAATCCCACAGTGCAGGGGGGCTAACCCCACAGTGCAGGAGTCACTTTAGCAGGGCTCTGGTGCCAGCCAAGTCTGCCCTTCAGGGGTGTCATTTGTGGAACTGGTTGGGTGGTACTCTGGTGTGGTTTGGAGCTGGCCACCAGGTATGTTGGTTCTAGAACCTCTTAGAAAAGGTTCCAGGGTAGGCCAAGGTCAGCCACTGTTTGTGCCTGGCTTAAGGCCACCTGATAGGAGGTTCACAGTGATATGTGGTTTGTTTCTGCTTGTTCTGAGCTTAAAGGTGCTTGGGAGAACCCTGGCTGGCATGGCTCAGTGGAGTGGGTACCAGCCTAAGAAACAGGGGGTCACAGGTTCAGTTCCCAGTCAGGGCACATGCCTGGGTTGCAGGCCTGGTCCCCCACTGGGGGTGCACAAGAGGCAACCACATATTGATGCTTCTCTCCCTCTCTTTCTCCCTCCCTTCCTTTTTTCTCAAAAAACAGATGCATAATTTTTTTAAAGGTGCTTGGGAGAGACTATGTTGTGAATTGAGGCTAGCTACTACTAGTGCCAGGCTTGGGACCCCTCAGGGAGGACCACTATGTGAGCTATTATTTGTGCCAGGCTTGTGGTCACTTAGTTGAAGTTAATTTTCCAAGCCAACACTGGCCACAGCTTATGGCAGGTTTGGGGTGCCCTAGTAGGAGTTACCAGTGGTTACTAGTTTCAATTTGCATCGTACCAGGCTTGGGGCTTCTTAGCAAGAGAAACAAGGGACACTGAGGCCAGCCACTGTTTGTTAGGGAGGTCTGCAGAGGGAACTGGGGCTGCCTGCCTTGAGGAAAGGTCACCGGAAATGGCTTAGGCAGATGTGTGGGTTGTGTGGGGCAGGGTCTCAGGGAATCAGTGTGGTGAACTTGTTAGCCAGGTTAATGGAGATGAGAGATTTGGCAACCAACTGCGCCTGCTGTATGGGTTGGGGAGGACTCAACAAAGAAACAATGGTGACTGCCAGGGCGTCCGTCCTGAGAGAGACCTGTCCTGACACTGGTCAGTCCAGCTTCTCCCTCTATGTCTCTGGCACTTTTTGATCTGCTGCCCCTGGGCTGGAGCTCAGAGCAAGTACTGGATTGGCCAAAAAGTCCATTCAGGTTTTTTGGTGTAAAATGAAAGACATTTTTCATTTTCACCAATAACCTTATTGATTTGGATATTTTGAGTATGTCAGCTATCTCCTGCTTTTGGCTTCTAGTGGGGAGAGGCCAGGGGTGCTGCTAAACATCTTCCAATGCATCAGACAGCCCCACAGCAAAGAATTATTTGGCCAAAATGTCAATAGTACCAAGAAACTTTGCAAACCACTTTTGACATGTTTGATCAGTCACAGAACCTTCTCCATACACTGCACAAAACTTTTTGTTGTTGTTGCAGTTGCGTTTTTACCTTTCCTGAAATAATAAAGCACAATACTCTGAAAATGTTGCATACCTTCTTCCATCTTTCATATTAAATGGCTGCATAAAAATTCACCAGTCTTGATAAGGTTTTTTAAAAAATGCACACTGATATGTTGGCTGTCACAATACAATCAAACAAAATTGTTTTGAATGAAGTTAAAGGCAACTGAGCACTGCTAGAGCCACTGGACAGAAAAAATTAAGTGAACTTTTTGGCTACCCTAATAACTTTGTAAGTCCCTCAGAAGGAATGCCTAGGCCCTGGCTGGTGCGGCTCAGGGGCCTGAGCACCAGCCTGTGAACTGAAAGGTCACTGGTTCGATTCCCAGTCAGGACACATGCCTGGGTTGTGGACCAGGTCCCCAGTTGGGGGCGTGTGAGAGGCCACTGATTGTTTCTCTTACACATCAATGTTTCCTTCTCTTCCTCCCTCCCTCCCCTCTTTCTAAAAATAAATAAATAAAATCTTTAAAAATATAAAAATGTTATCATCCGCCCAATAAATGTTTATTTAAAAAAAAACAAAAAGGAATGCCCAGGACTCCAGAAGCCCTCCGTGTCACTCGGACACAATCCCCACTAGTTTCTACAGCCAGATGTTAGGTGGACTCCTCGTCCCCACGCTGTTGCTCCAGGCTGGGGAGACTGGTGGGGCACTGGGGACCCTCGCTCCTCGGGGGGGACCTCCACAGCCTAGATAACCCCACCAGTTCGTAACTGCCACACTGTGAGTGTGGGACCTGCCTGTTCTGCATCTCTGCTCCTCCTACCAGTCACACTGTCACTTCTTCTTTACAGTCTTAGTTCTAGGACTTCTGTTCTGCTAGTCTTCAGGTGATCTTCATGAGGTGTGTTCTGTGACTTGTCATTTTGATGTGGTTGCGGGAGGAGGTAAGCACAGCATTTACCTACTCTGCCATCTTGACCGGAAGTCCAATATTACACCACCCCTCTTGTTAAAGGGTCTTACAGGAACTTTCTTTTGGATTCTCCCCAAAACAGTGCTTGAAAAATCAGGTCTAATGGCCTAGAGTTGGATTCTGTGCATTATTCCAATTCCAGGTTTTCCCCCACTTCCTCCACCTCCTCCTGGCCGACTACCGTGGTTGCGCCCCTGAGCATTCCAACCTCTACCGGGAGGGCCGTAGGAAATAGAGAGGCTCAAACTCAGTACTGCTCTGATCAACTGCCTGGCGACAAGTGTAGGACAGATGTGGCAAAAAGAAGACCTTAGGGGTTCCCTCTGTGTTCACAGAGGCAAACAGAACTCCCATAGACAATGAACAGATGATGAAATCTGATATGTGTGATGACAGATAAACCCACACATGTACACACACACTTTAATTTCTATAAAGCTTAGGAACAAAAGCGCTCTATAATCCCCTCCTGATGCTGAGTTTACAATGCCTCCCGAACTGACAGAGGTGACTCAGGAGAACGTACCAAACTCCTTTCACCAATCTGGCCACCTGTGTGAGCTCAGAGGCAAGGGCATTAGCTTCACCTGAGTCAGCGCTGAGCCTCATGATTTTTTTTCCGGGAGATGATTTAGCACAAAGGAACACGCACCTCAGCAGCCCTCGCCTTTCTAAGCTTGCTGTAGGCAAAACTGAGTGCAACCACAGAAGCTCTAAGAAAACTATACATTTTCTTCTGTCATGATTATTAGCTCTCTGGGATGATTTGGTGCCAGTTTAGGAAACTCAGTCAATAGAAATCATTTATTCCAAAACCAAGTAAAAAACCATAAAAATATCATCTTTAAGGTCAGAAATCTGGGAAGCCTATATCTGTTCTTTACATAAGTATATATACCTTTTTCTGTGTTAATGTCTGTGGGTGTTGTGAGCCTTTATAATCTATTCTGTAAGAGTGGGGGTGGGAACTGTTTGCTTTCAGAGCACGCACACGTGAGCATTTAACACGTATTGCATGTTTGAAGGGAAGATGAGATATGAGAGACAAAAGGGTAAGCAAGGAAAGTAGCCTATTGCATTTTGGGGAGCACATACTATCGTTATTTTTAATTGTAAGGCTCACTGGTTAATGCGTTGAGAAATTTTTTTCAAGTAGAAGTCCGGGGCTGAAAACTGTGTGAACTGCTCCTCCTGATCCTGTGTCCCCTGGAGAGTGTTAACTGCTCCTCCTGATCCTGTGACCCCTGGAGAGTGTTCTCAGAGGCAAGCGCCCGCCCCTTGCCCATGTCTATATGAAATGTTTGGTCATCCATGCCCAAAGGGCTCAAAAGTCCACTATCGTGGGGTGGCAGCAGAGGTGACGGTGGGTAGGGCCAGGGGAAGGAAGTCATATTGGGTTAGGAGTCATGCTGGGCAAGACATTGGTGCCCCTCCTGTCCCACCACTTTCTGTGGAATGCTGGGCAAGAGCACCCCTCACCCCAAATGCATGGCACTCATGGACACTGTCATACCCTACAAAGCCCTGAAGTCTTTATATTTCTATGGTATGTTATTTACTATAAATGGTTATCCAAATAGTTCCTACAGATATGGACTAATGCTTTCCATTTAAAAAGGTAGGGAGGAATCCAGAAAGCATTTTGTTTTTTTAATGAAAAATATAAAAGGCCAAGCAAAGTACTCAGCAGACACCAATTTCAGCCCTGACCTCATGTTCCAAAGAAAAGATCAGGAAATTTCGGGAAGCCAATTAGGGGTGACCCATCACAGAGAGGTGGTGGTGAGAGCGGATGGGAAGGGCTGGCTGGGAGACCTCGGCTCTCCTGCCTCTCAGTGGGAAAGGCAGACGCGGCCCAGCACAGAGAAATCACACAGGGCCGCCAGGGCCGCCAGGGCCGCCAGGGCCGCCGGGGCAGCAGCTTGTGGCCGAGTGCATCGGTGAGAGCTCTCCCTTTCTGTTCCCATTTATTCGTTAAAAATCCTTCTTTGGGGTACACTTAGGTACTCAACTTGGGGGTTGAAGGGACATTTCTTGAGAAGGTATGGAGACTGTTCATGGCTGGTAAAAAAAAAAAAGTATGCTGAAACCACTGATTAATTTTGTCTGCAGCATTAAAATGACCAGGGTGATAGAGACGCCCAGGCCAGGGCCTGGAGAATCAAAGATGTAGCCGGATCCACTGTTACTGAAATACTTCACAATAAATTCAAAACGAAACTTAAAAAATGAAATACTTAGATCCATGGCTTACATCATTTTTCCTCTTTGTATCTATTTGCATTGTTAAACCATCTCATTTCACTCATGAAGGCGAAGTTCATTGTCCTACACAGTCCACTCATGTGCACGTGTACACACACTTTGATTCCTATGCTCATTTTTAAGAAATTCATCATTTATGGGTATTTTCAAACACACGTTAGTATGTGCCCATCACCCAGCCTTGACAATTACCAACACATGCCCAGTCTTGTTTAATCTGTTCCTCTCTGCCACCCCTGGACTACTGGAAAAATCCCAGGTATTTCATCTGTGACTACTTCAGTGTATTGGATCCAGAGTGACCTTTGAACTATGGAAGAATAGTTGAGTCACTCATGCTTGCTTGCAATCTTCCAATGACGCATGGTGGCATGTCGTAAAGGCTACACTCCTTCACATGGTCTCCAGTGTCCTTTGAGTCCTCGTGTCCCACCCTCACCATTGCCCCACACGTGTGCTGGTTATAGGTCAGCCACAGACTTACTCAAAAGGGCTTCTCCTTCTCAAGACCACTGCGCACGTGTACACCTGACTAACTCCTCTGCAGCCTGTTCTCAGCTGAAATGTCATGTCCCCAGCATGGCCTCCCGTGACAGCCTAGATGGGTCTGCCTATTACATACTCTCAAAGCAACTCGGGACTTTTTTCTTATTGCATTGTAAGTATATCCGTAGTCATTTGCAGAATTTCTTTTTTAAACATGTCTTTTCCCGCCCCAATGGGACTGTAAATTCCATGAGAACAGGGATGACGTCTGTCTTGCTCATCTCTTCACGCCCAGCCCCTCGCCTAGCACGTGAGCACAGCTGTCCTGGGCCGCTGTGCATCAACAGGTTTCTGTTCGACGAACGGGAGGATCAATACCTGTTTGACTACACGCCACATGAGAGTCTTTGGTTTAGACAGAGAGCTCCTGGAAAACCACAAATCCAGTTCTGTCCAGAATAAAAAGCTAACCCAGCCTCGTGTACAATTTAGCACTTAATGATCTTGATGATGTTGGCGGATTCTTCAAGGAGAGGAGGAAGATAATGACACCTCTCAGCACACTGTGAATTCACTAGTCATGACCCAGCAACGTTAGTGACTTACTCCTGCATGGTGCGGGCCGCTCAGAAAACGCTTTCATGTGCACCACCCCATTGGAAGTGGGCCCCGCAGGCGCCATCCTCCCGCCTCTCGGAGGGAGAGGCCGGGAAGCAGTGGCGGGAGTAGAGTGAGGCCTCCCGACTCTCACCAGCGTGCTCTCTCCATTCTGCCACGTGCACCTGGTTCACTCTCCGGGCCTCAGCTTCACCCGCCACCCAGGGGCATGGACCCAATGTTTGAGGATCTGCTGTCTCCGAAATTGTGTTTGTGTTTCTAATAGTCACCGAGCTCGATGAAATTAAGGGTAAAGGCAAGTGATTACAATCCAGAATTTAGCAACACGATCTCTTGACAGCTTTTAGAACTATGCAAGACACCACTGAATGGAGTCAACTTTCAGCTTTAGAAACTCTGGAAGTCACCAAGCTCACAGAACCTTGAAAAAAAGCCTGAAGCCTGTATTTTTAAAGAAAGTGGTGTGCCTTCCTCAATCTGGAACTGTACAACGAAATGAAATCTTGTTCAGAGTCCTTAACTCACCTCATCCCCAGCACAGACATAGCCCGCAAGCCCTTCGTTACCTGTTCCACCAGGAGTGAACTGTGCACACACTGCACTTGTAGATGTTCACACAGCCCGAAGTCACACCTTCCTAACCTTCTCACTGAACCCTCTTCCGCTGCCACCCCTTAAACACGGGTGTGTCCCAGGCCCCATCCTCTGTCCCCTCTTTCTCTCTGCCCTCTGCCCTCGTCAATATCTGCTCCCATATTCTCACTGCACGCTGGGGTGATCAGCTCCAGCGTCTCCTGAGTTCCAGACCCAAGGGATCAATGGCAAGGTGTATACAGTTCCCGTATGGCTCCCAGGCCCCTCAGAGTTCACATGTCCTACGCCCCTCTTTCACTGACCCCTCCCTGCACCTAACGCTCCAGGGGTACAGAGCTTGTCACTGCCGGTCTGCGACCACGCACACTACTTCCTGCCTCTGGGGCTTTCTTTATACCCTACTGAACCGTTATTTGTTCCGCAACACCCAGCTTAAGTGCTACTTCCTCCGTCTTGTCCTTGTGTCACCCCTTGGGTCACCTTCCCTGTCTCTGCCTCCAGAGACAGCTCTGATTATTTCTGCTTGGCAGTGAGCTACGTATTTATTTACACTCTCCCCTTCCTACTAGGCTGTGGGCAACATCAGAGGCCACGTCTCTTCACCTTTGGCATTCCCAGCACACAGCACAGGCCAAGCCGAGGGAAGGCCTCTGGTGAATGTTTGCTGAACTGAATTAAACAGTGATTCTAGTTTACTAATATCTCAGTTCCTTCTGCCAGGCTCACAGACTCCTCTCAGGTCAATAAAATAATAATTATTTCTGGTATCATGGCATTATTCAGATGCAGAATCTTTAAGTCATGCTGTAACATTATTACTAGAAACATTATATCTGACTTTATTGAAAGTTAACAGGCGACAGATTGATGCTACGTGGGTAGTAAGTACACAGCATCCTAGCAGCTTCCTCCAGGGGCTTGTTTGTGGTGCCACTGGAAAGAATCGCACCAGGGAGTGATTTAGGTGCAAAAATCATGGGGGCTCTGAGGTTGAAAGATGCTTATTAATGGGAAGTAGGAGAAAAATAGAGAACGGCCAGATGTAGTCTAGCTAAGAACCCTGGACTGGCATCAGGAAAATCTGGATTCTGATCCCAGGCTTTTAAAAAATTGTTGAACTGCGAAAGGATGAACGTATGATTCCACTTACACGAGGTGCTGTGCATGGAACAGTAAAATCCACAGCGACCAGAAGCAGCATGGTGGTTGCTGGGGACTGGGGGGAGGTAGTGTTCAAGGGGCATGAAGTTTCAGTTTTGGAAGATGAAAAAAGTTCTGGAAGTGGATGGCAGTGATGGTTGTGCAACCACACGAATGGACTTAACGCTACGGAACTGTACATTTAAAAAGTGTGAAGACAGTACATTTTATTCCAGGACTGGAGTTCCTATATGAGAAAATGCAGCTGCTCCACAGGCCTCTTAACTGGAACTCCCAGCACCGTCAACCCCTTTTAGAAATGAACCGGCCATCTTCATCTTTACTCCCCTAAGCACACAGTAGGTGGTAACACATGGTTTTCAAACCCAAAAAACATTATAGAACAGAGCCAAACTCCAATGTGCTTTCTTATTTTCAACATAAAGGCATCAATCTATGTTTCTTCCTCACTTAAAATAAGGCTTCCAGTATAATGCCTTAAATGCATGTAAAAAAAGACTTTTTCAACATGGTGCATTATCTCACTGTACCTGAATCCTGGGCCTGGCACCTGACTTGCGTTAAGGGTACCATGGAAACACAACGTGTCTGCAGAGGTTGGGAAACCTTCCTTCTTGCCTCCCAGCACTAAAGGAAAGGGCCTTTGGTCCTGCTCCTTGGACATCGCCGGCAGAAACACAATCAATAGTGCAACAACACTGGGAATGGTGGTCACGTGACCCACCACCGTGGTATGACCTGACTAAAGGAGCATCACACTAAAGCCACAAGTGCTAGAAATACTGGACATTTGGCAAGCAACACTGTCAGCTGCTACCATAGTTGGCCCAGAACTAACTATTGCATAAGAGAGGAAAACAGCCTAAGAGAACTTTGGTTCTTTTGATTCCACAGATGAAATCACATACTTTAGTTAAAGCTCGTAGCTTACTGGCACGAGGTATTAAATAGAGACACAGGAATCACGTCTAGCAAGCTGGTTTGCTGTAGGTCAAAAACGGCTACTAGGTAAGCCAGACTTACAGATTTCAGGATCCCTGTGGCATCTTCATGGAGCCAAGTAGGGTAGACCACTTCGTCGTTCAGTATGGCCTCAAAGAGGTCATCTTCATTCTCTGCCTCGAAGGGCGCGTGGCCACAGAGCATCTCATAGAGCAACACGCCCATTGCCCACCAATCTACCGCGGGCCCGTAGAGCATTTCCTGGAGGATCTGTGCAGAGAGCGAGGGCAATGTGAGAAGGGCTTTGCATATCTGATTAACAAATACATCCTTAAACACTAGAGTAAACAACAGATTAGGAAATATCAAAGTTAAAAAACTGAATTTCCTGTGCTGACATGCATGTTTCATTCTATCTCTGGAGAGTGGCCAGTTTTCCCTGTGGTCAGCTCAAAGGCCAGCTTCTCATCCAGGCGATCAAACATCTGTGGCCCGCTTAGGCCAAGGTAATGACACGCATAGATCCAAACAGAGAGGGGTTTGGGACTACAGCTCTATGAGAGGAAGAGGAGGGGGCTCGCTCCCTTGAATGGAAAAGGTTTGAGAGCTTTTCTTTACTTCTGCTAAATGGGTCTGGGATGAAAGCACCGAGTAGAGATAAGGAAAAAGTCAATAGCTGTGAGTCCTCATTCAGGGCTAAAGCCTGAAAGCCACCGCAAAGTTTACGAAGACAATTTTTGACTCAAATTCTTTTTTAGAGGAACTGAGGACATTTTCAGCCATCATCCAGCCAAGCAACTACCAAGGAGTGTGGAGGCATCAGCCTTCAGCGCTGCCCACAAAGCCACAGCGCACGAAAGCAAGCCGGGGCATCTCTCATGGGGGTGACTACGGAGCCCAGGTTTCCCCAGCACTCACCTCTGGAGCAATGTAGTCGGGCGTGCCACAGAAGGTCGCCGTGGTGACCCCGTTACAGATCCCCTCCTTGCACATTCCGAAGTCTGCCAGCTTACAGTGGCCCTCGTGGTCCAGCAGCACATTGTCCAGTTTCAGGTCTCTGAAAGAAACAAGGAGCAGCAGGTGCTAGGGCAGCCGGGCCCCAAACTGTCCATCTGGACAAGCTGGCTCGAGGGACGGGTGATCAGACCAGTGGGGTCATGCACACACGCTTCAAAAAGAACAAACTTTTTGGGGTTATCTAGAGAAAACATTTAGATCAACTCACAAAATTGGCCTCAGGGTTCCCTAGATGATGGTTCCACATGAATATAAGGGCTGACCGCTTACAGAACGTAGGCTGCCCTTTAGAAAGTGAGGGCAGGATGTGATTTTCCCTGGCTTCCCACTTACCTTGTACCCATAGATACCCACCTACCCCGTCCCTCCACTCTGGTATCTATCTCCACCCACTGGGGTTCACTTAGTGACCATTCATGGAGCAAGTGGCCACTGTGTGCCAGGGACTGTAATAGACAGGCATCAAGAGGACAGATGATCTTTACCCCTATGGAACTGAGAGTGTGAGGGTGAGACCAATATTTACTGAAGATTAAGTCTGTGAAGCATGCTTCCGGTTGACTTGGCTCACTACTGTGCCTAGCATAGTGCACGCAGTAAAAACTTGTTCCATATACATACACGTATGTGTGTAAGTGTCTCATATATTATACATATGAGAGGGGGAAGAAGAAGAGAGGGAGAACCAACTATTGTACAATACAAGTGGCATAATGGAAGTATGAGTCAAGTGCTGTGAGAGAAATGCAAGAGGGAAGACTCCACAGTAGGGGTGGTCTTCCAGACAGGGAAGGGGTGTTGGAAGGTCAGTGTGGGCAGATGGATGGGGCTGGGGCAGAGGGGCAGGCACGGAGGTGTGACATGTAGTAAGGCTCAGGAGCTTCATGTGGTACAGTGAGGCTGGAGAGACAGCAAGGGATGCTGGAACCTTCAAATCCAGGGCTAGAGAGGAAAGTTAGGTCTGCATGATGGAGGGCCCTGAATGCCATGCTAAGGAATTTTGATATTCGGCTATTAGGTAAAAGGGATCCATTGAAGCTTTTTGTCTAAAGGAGTAACAGGTTCCCAGCTGAATCAGTTCAGAGAAGAGACGTTAAGACTTGATCCAGGACAGTGACAAATGGATTGGAAAGTGAGAGGTCAGCCAGCAGCGCTTTGGGGAAACCATGGTCAATAATAAGGCCTGACAACCCCTTGGAGATGGAGGGGGAGAGGACACAGAGATGAGGACTCCTTGCTTCTCTCTCAGATTCAGGGGGTTAGTGGTCACGTTCCTAAGCAGGAAAAGGAAAAACAGGAGTAAGAACAGGGTGTGTGTGGTTGTACCCCAGGTACACAGGAGCCTCAAGAGGCCTAGTGAATTATGGGGAACCCAGGACAAAGGCACTTTCCACCCTTCCCCCAACCCATAGGAGCTGAGTCCACTTGAGGAAGTGAGTTTCCAGCAACAGCACTGTCTGGTGAAGGGCCTCCACATAGACAGGCATACGGCTGGGTACCAAGAAGACTCTGCCCATGAAAGGCAGCCCTGTCTCAAACCAACCCCACCCCAGCATGGCTCCTAGCACCAGGTACATTCAGAGGGAGGGAGGCCCATCGCCAAGGCGGGCTGGAAGAGAATCCTACACACTCGCACAACTGCCAGCCTCCTGGCTCACCTGGGCCAGGACAAGAGAAGCAGCCTGGCCTACTGAGTGACGCTTTTATGCTTTTCAAGGACCAAAGCATTCGGAGGCAAACCACATGGGCTTAGCAGCAAGGAGGTGGCTGTGCAGCCAGGAGGATGCTAGGCGATGTCCCTGACCTGGAGATTTGTAGTCAGCAGCCAGAGTGGGGGATGCTATGGCCCAACCCTGTGGGGCACTGATGGGGTTCTCTCACTGGAGTGTCTTTAGTAGCCATAGCTGACTGCTATTCCACTCCATGGCCACAGTGGGCACTCATGGTTCTGTCCTGTCCCTGCTCTGCTGGCATGCTTGGCCCAAGGGACGAGGCTGGTGACTGTCCATCCAGCCTCGGATCACGTTTCAGCTGGAGGAGGTAGGTGACGACAGAACTGCTGGGACTGGTTTCCACAGTGACCTGAGCGTCTGACCACACAGGTCTTACAATGAGAGGTCACTGTCAGACACCTGGGACTGAAAACAGAGCCCTGTTTTCCAGGAACCCCGATAAGGGAGGTCAAAGCAGCAGAGTTTCCTTGGCACAGATCAGTGGGCACACATACCAGACTCCTCTCTGCTCCTGGCAGTGGTCCCCTGGGTGTGAGGGACGCGAGGCGAAGGTGTGCCAAGTACCTGTGCATCCACTTCAGAGAGCAAGCCTTCCCCCCTCTAAACCACACCCAGCTCCCGCCTCCAAAGCGGCCTCCTACCCTTCTGCACGGGTGACTATTTTCAGTGCGCAGTGACCTGCGGGAAGTCTTTCCTCCCCCACGGTCCCCCCACCCCTCAACAGGAAGAAGACTTATTTAAGCCATGTGAAGGTGGGATCACAAGATCCCAGGGTGGGGGTGCGGGAGGCCACTGCCAGGAGTGCTGTCTCTCAGTTCTTCACAAGGGGTCTCAGACTCCCGGCTCTAGTGGGGCCTGGTTGTCTGGCTCCTCCAGGGCTGCAAGCACACTTACAGGGGCGGGACCAGGGTAGAGATCGTACACAGTTCCAGGCCCCAGGACAGAGCATGGCTGTCGGGGAGCCGAGCTCTGGGCTGGCGTTAGCAGCCATGGTCTAGCCCTGTGGTCCAGGCCCGCGTGGACCTGTGCCCAGAGCATTCCAACTCTCCCACATTGCCAAACTAGGTTACTGAGTTTCTGAATTCGCCCGAAGCCATTATGCCTGCTAAGAGCCCATAAAGCCTATGTTCAGGTAACAGAAACAAGTACTAACAGAAATCCACGATGGTCCAAAAAGCTGACCTGTGATTGCTCAAGAGAGCTTGTGACTAAGCCCAGGTAAGAGGTTCGACTGCTTATTACTCAGCTGCTGTCATGGGTAGCAGGAATTGCTCAGGGAGAGAAAGTGCTTCACAATCAGCTTTGTCTGGCGCCCGTCACAGTGCCCTCTGCACTGTGCCCTCTGCACAGGCTCGCTGCTCAGGAGACAGAACTGAGCAGGGCAGGGGATCCAGCTCACCCTGGGCACAGGATACCCGAGGGCACAGACGCACCTCGACCCTGACTTCTCAGTCTAATCTTAGACATTCTCGGAACTGCCTGAGCCCTGAAGGAAATGCCAGTGCTGGTTTCACACCAGATATGACCTAACAGGGCAGAATCTTCAGCCTGGATCTTAAGGGGGGTTGATTAAGAACTTGATACAATCCCAGGCTATATCCTCAGCCCATTTACCTTACACCTCCACTACAACGTCTGTCCTGATGTCCCCAGACACTCGGCTCCGTCCCTGGAGTGTCCAGTTCCTATCTGTGTGACAGCACACTCTGCACTGTATTCTAGAAGGCTCTGTCTGAGCGCCTGTCTTCCCCTTAGCTGGGGCTGAACCTCATTCCGCCCTCGCCCCAGCTTGGTCCTGGCCGAAGGTACTAACCAGAGAGAAAAATACAGCACTTCCATGAGCTGCCCTGGCCAACTGAGAGCCTGCTTTATTTTTAGGGCAAGGCAAGAAATTCTGTAAGCCCACTGAGGGCTTTGCTCCAAATTATCGTGCTTGAACTTACAGAAAGCCATGTGCTTTGCTCCTTACAGATGGATTTCAGAGGGAAAAGAAGAATTCTGAAGTCCAGGTTCAAATTCTTTGCTTTAGGGAAGCTGCTCTGGGAGAAGCCATGAGAAGAGAAGGGAGCCCAGTACCCGCCCTGGCTTGCATGCAGCTGGGGAAGAATGCCGAGGGGATTAGTCAAACAGGCCCGGAGTTTACAGAGCCATGTACGGCCATGGTCAGTGTCTACATGAAGGATGAATTATCTTCATTAAAAAAAAGAAGCAAAAATCACCCAGAGACTCCTGACTTTTAAATATTCAGAGGTCAGTTTTGGCTTTTGAGTTCTTCCGCCTCTTACGCCAGTGGGTAACTCGGCAGCCAAACTTAACAAGGCCACACAATGAAGATTACAAGTTCACACAGGGCAGAGGCTCAGATCCCAAAATGCCTAATATGCGGTTAGAGGCTCATTATTCATTAGGTCATCGGGCACCGGTATTTAATAGCTGCTATGCCTTTTGTCCTGCAAGCACAGAAGGGCAGAAAGAGTTATTCTATCCTCCCCCGCTGCCTGAAAGGCTGTTGTTGTGGCTGGGTAATCAGGGTTACTTAAAATGCCCACAATGGTTTCAGAGAGGGTTCCCAAGTGGCTGAAGACAAAGGAAATGCAGCAACTGTATTTATTTTGCTTCCACTCTGAGCTGCTCCAGGAGTCACGACACGGAGTGACATGAGTCTCACCGCACAGCTCGCTGGCATCAGTGACTCTTCCAAAAGAAATAAAGGAAACTGAGCTGAGAGCTGGCTCCTTCAACAAAAGTGAATCTATGAGGCTATTCAGTAACTATTTTTAAGGCATTGGTAAACGTTTTATAATGGAAAAGTTCACACGACACGAAAGCACAGACGCCCATCGTGCTCACGCGGCCTGGGCAGCGCTCAGGGCACGCCTGGCCTTGTTTCACCTGCATAGTTAATGCCCTCCTGAGCCACCTTTCCCACATTTGGAAGCAAATTCAAGATATAAAATCATCTCATCTGTAAATGTGTCAATATCTGAATCTAAAAGACAACAACGCTTTAATAAAGTATCATTTTCACATCAGTTACATACAGTTAATACACTATGATAAGTATATTGCTTTTGTCTCTCTGCTCATTTGTGTGTGTGTGTGTGAGTGTGTGTATCCAGAGAACTGAAAAAGAAGCTTCTGTGGATAATAATAGTGTCGCTATTACATATGTTACACTATTACATATGTTACACTGTATGTAACCAACATACCGTGAATGTTACCAAATGCTGATGGCCTTATCCAAATTCTTTTGTCCTCAGAACAACCCTATGAAGTAGGATCTACGCCAACGTTACTTAGAGGAAAATCCAGGATTTGAACTCAGTTCTGCTCAATGCCGCTGAGGCCTGGGCTCATAACCTACTACAGCAGGCATACTCTCTTCTGTGCAGTGGTGGTGTGTCGGTGGCTAATCCTCTGAGCAGACCGTTTCCTGAGAGGACTTCACCCATGAAAACAAGAACCATCTGAGAATCAACAAATAATCTCAAGATTGAACTGTGACAAAGGGAACATTTTTGTTCCCATTACTATGAAATGCATGATTAAAATTCTGCAAAAAAATTTTTTTTCTTACTTTTGTGCATGGAGAAGAAATTCAATGGATTGTAAATAACCCTCAAAGGTACAGGAATGGGTAGTGTTTAGCAAATCTCTCTCTGGTGGTTATATATTCAGAAGATAATTCTCTGCCCTCATCTAAGGAGTAGAGGCTGCCACGTAGGCAAATGTTAAGACACTGCATTTGCTGAGAGAGTGACTTTGAATTATAATCTTAATTTCAAAGCAAAACCATTCAGGGCTGGCTTGTGTTTTGAGAATTTTTGAATTTATACAAACTTGAAATTTTTTCAAAGCAAAAAGACTACTAAATTGGTAAAAAGATTTTAAAAAGTCACAAAATAGCGAAAGCTTACAATCTGGTTTTATCATGTTAGGTGGCAGTACCAGTCATGTATTACCTAACACAAGGCCTTCACCCCTTCACCCACCCAGCAAATCTCTGAGCATCGTCTGTGAGCCAGGCAACGTGCAAGGGGCCTGGAATCCTGAAGGAGAGGGACATGGTAGTGCACGGGCAGTGAGGATTCCAGTCTTGAGCCCGAGAGGAAAGAGCAACCACTGGAAAATCTTGCACAGGAGAGGGATGGTGCTAATTTGTGAGTTTATGAGCCTCCAATTACAACAGGAATAACAGACCAGAGGGGCTCAGATAAGATTCCAGCGGAGAAGCTCTTGGAGCACTCAGAAAAGAAATCGTGGCCTGAGCTAGGGTGAGTAAGGTGAAGAGCGCTGGGTGGATCAGGAACCCTATGGGACAAAAGTAATGGGATTTAGCAATGGAAGGATATAGGGGGTAAAGGGAAGACGGTATGATGAACTTTTTCTGGCTCAGAATTTATTTTGGACAAATTGAGCTACTTTTCAGACCTCCAAGAGATGTTTAAGAGGCAGCTGGATATACATGGCTGGAACTCAGAGGAAAGACTGGATCGAAGATGTGCACATTTAAGAGACATTAGTGGGCAAGAATGAACTCACCTGCGGAGAGGGAGTAGTCCGAGTAGAAAAGGCCTGGAGAGTATCCTGAGGATAAGATCCCTAGTCTTTTTCACAAGAAGACCACAGACCCTAGTGATACATTGTTCCCTGAATGGAGAGCATAACCGAGGCCTGAGGATGTAGGGACCCAACTCTTTCACCTCCAGGTGGGCCATCCAGAGTCTTGGTAAGGCTCAAAAGGATCATAAAATGTCAACCTTTTGCATTCAAACTTGTCTAATGGATTGTTTCTAGGTTAAACTCAGAACCTCAGCCACAGGACATGATGCTCTTGTGATTCTCTATTGTAAGTATTTTATTTTGCAAAGATGTTCGTTGCTGCATCACACATAACAGCACAATTTGGAAACAAGCTAAATTATTTATTAATGGGGAATGGCTAATTAAATTATGATAAATCCATGACAATTTTATGAAAGCTGCTAAAATTTTAGGGACTAAAGTATAGAAAAATATTTACAATAGAATTTTTATGTTTTGAAAATTATTTCTCTTCTAATTATAAAAGTTATATTTCCATTGTGTCAAGCTCAATCAGTCCTAAACAAACTATGGAGAAAACAATGACAAGTTCATAGCCCTCCAAACTTTTCAATGCTACATGATATTATGAAGTAACTTGCTTTTATCACTTAACAAATATTTTGGGTACATTTCTACATCTTACAGATTTGTTTCATTCTCTGTACTGATTACATAAAATTCTATTATAAAGCTGTACCACAATTTAGGTTCTTTCCAATATTTTGCAACTTCAAACAATGGAGTAGTGAACATTATTATGCACTTGTAATAGTGTTTATATAGGATACATTTTTAGAAGTGGAAATGCTGTGTCAAAGGGTAAAAATGTTTAAAACTTAAATAAATATTGAGTAACTGCCCTCTAAGAAGTTTGCGCCAATTTACGCTCCCACCAATAGTGTATGAGAGTGTTATTTGGTTTTCTTATTCAGGTTAGATACAATCATCCTTATGTCCTTGCCAATCAGCTAGGGAAAAGTTATCTCAGTGCTTTAACTTCATTTCTTGATTATTAATGAGATTAAGATTTTAAAAATATATGTTTAAAGGCCATTGGTATTTCTTCTGTTACCTATTCACATGTTTTACCCATTTTAAAATTTATCTAAAAAATAAAATTTGAGTTATCTTTTTGATTATTTTTAAGCAGCTCATTATATGTTCTTTTTTATTCCTTACATATTATGAATAGTAGAAATTGGTTATATTGGTTGAGAATAGTATTGCCCAGTTGATTGCAAAGTTTTGCTTATGGTAAGGCTTTCATATAGTCTTTCATTTAGTCTCCCCATATTGTTCACCTGGGGAGACCTTCTGTATAGTCAAATCTATCAGTCTTTTGGTTTCATGACATATTTGTAGACTGAGACAATTCTAAGTGAAAAAGCAGGATATAAAGTTGTATTTTCAATATTCTCTTAATTATGTTACAATTAGGGGTCGAGGAAAGGAAGAGAAATGGGAAGCAAAAGGGACAAGTAGGAAAAGATAAAAGAAAAATATTAAAAGTCTATTTCTAGGTGATAGGTTTATGAATGACTTTTCCTTTATTGTATTACTGTAAATTTTTACAGGAATTATGTAGTACTGTGATACCAGGAAAAAGTCATTAAAATATATATGTATATATCTCAGCTTTAAGTCTTTTCTTTGGCTTCTGTACCTTCTAAGACCGTAATTCGCAAGGAAGCAGTCTGGGGATAATGATCCACTGGTGGGAATGAAAAAGACTTGTTTTGAAACCCCATCTGCAAGGACATGTGGATAAAAATCACTTTACTGGCGGCTTGGGGAATCCAAACATTTGTGGACTCAGAATTCTGGACCTTTGTCACAGCTCATTTTTCACCAGGGAAATTACCCGAAATGCCGACCGCACACGTATGTGTCACAGACCTTCTCAGTAGCCCCGTGATGTGTCCCTGCAGTCTGAAGCAACTTAAGCACAGCAAAGAAACCCATCAACAAAAGGAAAAGAAAACCTACCTTCACCAGTGATGTGTCTGGTGAGGGGTTAATATGCAAAATTTATAAAGAACGCAAGACCACTCAAGACTGGAAAAACAAACAATCCAATTAAAAAGTGGGCAGAGGATCTCAGTAGACACTTCTCCAAAGAGGACATACAGATGGCCCATAGATGTATGAAAAGATGCTCGGTATAACTAATCATCGGAGAAATGCAAATCCAAACCACAATGCGATACCACCGCACACATGCCTATCAGAATGGCTATCATCAATAAATCAACAAACAAGTGTCGGCAAGGTTGTGGAGAAAAGGGAAACCAGATTGAGGCAACCACTGTGGACAGCAGTAAGGAGTTTCCTCTAAAAATTAAAAATGGAACTGCCTTAGGACCTACTAATTCCACTTCTGGGATTATGTCTGAAAAAACCCGAAACTCTACTTCAAAAGAATACATGTACCCCTATGTTCATTGCAGCACTATTTACAATAGCTAAGATATGGAAGCAACCCGAGTGCCAATCCATAAATGAGTGAATCAAGTTGTGGTACATACATACAATGGAATATTACTCAGCCATAAAAAAGAACGAAATCTTACTATTGGTGACAGCATGGATGGACCTAGAAGGTATTATGCTAAGCAAAATAAGTCAGACAGAGAAAGAAAAATACCATATGATTTCAATTATATGTGGAATCTAAAGAACAAACTAAAACAAAATAGAAACAGACTCACAGACATGGAAGACAGACTGACAGTTGACAGAGGGGAGGGGAATTGGGCGACTGGGTAAAAAAGATGAAGGGATTGAGAAGTACAGATTGGTAGTTACAGAACAGGCACAGAGATGTCAAGGAGAGCACATAGGGAGTACAGTAAATAATATCCCAACAAGAATACACAGGGCCCAGTGGGTACTTAAAACATCAGGGGGACTGTTCTATAAAGTAATGATTTTCTAACCACTATGCTGTAAATCTGAAACTAATACAGAATAATATTGACTGGAAGCTGTAATTTAAAAAGGAAAAAGAAAAAAAAAGTAAGTGAGATTCCCACTGAAAGAAGCAACATTCCTAATTATTAAACAGGGTTCCCATGCCATTTCTCTTCATAAAGTGACATTTTATCTGGTGTTTGCAAGGCTGATCTATTGAAACATCTGCTTAAGAACTAATATATGAAACATGAATGTTTATCGTTCTGAGGTTGAATGCAAAATAACTCATTTTCTAATGAATGGAGAAATTAAATAAAATAATTTCCAACCCAGAAAGGACTACCAAGGCTCTCTGAGGCTTTCCCCCACCCTCTCATGTTTCTTCCCAACAGCTACTTGAGATGGAAGAAGGACCATAAGTAATGACTGTGAGTCTGGCTACCACGCCCCCTTTACGACGAGGCCAGGAGCCGCTCTTTACCAGTTCCGGTGTTTGATGCACTGGAAGTGCAGGTAGCGTGTTTCCCCCTTCACCACTGTGGACGTCCAGGACCAACTTAACTTGAGCAAAGGGAACGAGAGATCTCCCCTTGCCTTGTCTTACAGCAGGAAAAAAATGTCCAATGAAAACATTCATTCACTCTCCTAACAAATGCAGGATGCGATGAATATGATTCAAGTCCTCAGTGTGCAGATCATACCGCTCTCCTAGGACCATCAAATGAAGGAGCCATCAAGCTGACAGTTGAGCCTTTTATATGCATTTTTCCATCCCACTCCCCACTACTCCCACAGGAGGGTTGAAATTCCCTAGCTGAAGTGGCACAGATTTATTTAACAGCTCCTTACAGTACTTTTATTTTGTGGTTGCCAAGAAAACCTCTCTCTCTGACTCTCCTTGCCAACATGCTTCCTGCCCGATACCTGGCAGTGTTCGGCGTGCAGATGCACTGAGAGAGAGAAATCGAGAGGCAGGATGGAGGGCCTCAGACAAGGACAAGGAGATGACAGACCGTGGTGGCTAGGGGCCTCCTGACCATTGGGCCCGGCTCCAACGACAACAGAAAGAATGCTGGGACCAATAGCACACTTCAACTTGATAGTCCAGAGGGGATAAGGTGGTCGACAAGCTAAATCCTGCTTTAACTCCTCAGGCTCCCCGACTACAGACAGGAAAACCACCTGCTGGGCCAGCTTTGCTTCTTGGCTGCGGGAATCCAACAAGGAAATGGAGGATCTCCTACCACAAGACCACAAATAGGATCAGCAAGTCACTGGGGATTCTAAGAGCCTGCAAGCCAGGGACAGGATAGATGCAGAGGGGGTCCTTCACTGGCTGGCTGCTTGCAGGGTATTTGCATGAAGATGAAGGAAGGAAAGATATCCGAGGAGGAAGAATCAGAACATGGCTCCCTCTCAGGCAACACAAGTTCAATGACAATTGGGGCAGCTGTGGAGTGGGGATGGGCAAGGGCAGACGGATCCCACACCCGGTTTGTGTTGGACACACTGTACCAGTGACAGGTTCATCGATTCAAACTGGCTTAAGCGTTGGAGGGCACACAGCCCTCTTGGGCTAAATGCTAGCCAGGCTGTCACTGTTATTGCTGTAGGTAGATAAATGCTGTGGCTCTTGTCCTCAGACAGGTAAGCCACATGATTGAGCTATCGATGCAAACAGACCAACAAGTGAAGGGACAATGAGACATCACGCCCTGTCTAGCTATGGCTGGTTCCCTCCAAGGAGGCCCAGGGACCTTCTGACTCGGAGCACTAGACCCTGTCAGCTCTCAGGCTGGTTCCCGGAAGGCAATCCCTTGGGAGGAAATAGCAATGTCCTCATTTTGCCAGGATCAGAACTTCTCTTGGGCTTGGAGAAAACAAGCAGCAAAAGTTGTTGCAGCCATTAGCTAGCTGCCCAAGCAGGCAACCTTGCACAACATGTGAAAGCGGATGTGGGTACTGCTGGGAAGAGGTGATGAGGAATGACTTACGACAGGAAGTAGAGTTCATAGCATCGACTTCAGGAAGAGATAAGCAGGCTGCTTTCGGCAAATAGCTCAACACCAACGTTTGCCAGCATTAGTAATGCCTTACGCAATATTGGAGGGGAGAGGGGAGGAGAGGAAAGGGAAGCACAGGGAGCCTTCTGACTTGAACCAGAATTTTTGGCCACATCAGCAGGTCTCACCTGGTTACCTCCTATGCCATCAGAGATTAAGCTGGAACCATGTAAACAGAAGTGTGAAAAACCCAGGATGACACCTGTACTTCAGAACCACCCCCAGACCTTTGGAATCACTCGCCTCACATTTTAATTCTGTATTATACTGGGTGTTGTTTTGTTCTGTTTTGCTTCAGAAGGATTGCTTTCCCCAAACAGACTACAAACTCCAAGGATAGGCCTGGCATATTTAGCAGGTCACTTCCAGAGTACCAATCACAGGCTGGACAGAATACAGTGACAGACATCTGAATCTCTTTCCAAGGAACTTCATTCATTTTCTCCTATTGCTGAGCATATCATAGCAAAGAGGGCAAATGACATCAAATTCTCCCTAAGAAATTCCCTTCGGGAGAACTCACTGCTACTTCCTGAGCCCCCACCCATTCTGTCCCCAACACTTAGTCTTGCAACCGAAGAGCCCAGGTTTCCTGACAGCCATTTAGTCGTTCGCTTTTAAAATATTTGAGTATTTATATGTGGAGACATTGCCTAAAGACTTTCCAACTCTATGTAGTAGTACTCTTATTAACAAGGGTCATCTAGCAAATGCATAAGTAAGAGTCATCATAACTTCCTAAGATCTTTGAAAGTCAACAGAATTCTTCACAAATCAGGGGGGATATTACTTTTTAGCTCAAGTGTCTTATTTTGTGTATAGGAAGTATCACCAAACTTGTAAGCAAATGTAGATGAACACGCCTTTTGGGAGGAGACTAATGTTCTTGCATTAAATGCTATAAAAGCTATATTATTTCCTTATCGACAAAAAGCTGATAACACCGCATGGCCAAGTGCTTAAGATTTTTAGACAAATCAAACCAATAGAGAATATACACGAGCTTTGTAAATCCTAAATAATTAGTGTAAGCTTTTGAGTTTGGGGTAGGTAGGTCTGTTATTGGGTTCACCAAAAGGTTTGTTTAGTTTATAAACTGCTCTGTGGGCAACAGGGCAAGGAGTCAAGGCAGTGGTCATACAGGGCCACAACCAGCATTGAGCAAAACGTCCCCAGAACTGGGTAAGCTCCATCAGTCACAACATCTTTGTCTCCTCCACTTGTTTCTGCTAAGGCCAAATTCTGAAGCATGAAGATACAGGAACTAAAATCTCTATCAACAGCTCTGTTCGGTACAATGAGAAAAGACAGGTTTAAGGTGCGGTTCAGGCAGTTCCGCCCCAGTCTGCCCAATCCAATGCCAGGCAGTTCAACAGTAACCTATTCTTTCAAGCAGAATAAACTAAATGAGGACAAGAAAAGTCACAAGAGGCTGCTGCTATCGACACAACACTGTGTTTGGAGAAATTTATTTCTGTTCTGAAGAACTGAAATCCTCCAGAAATAAAACACAGAATTCCCAGGAAGTGGTGTGGTAACTGTACTGGCCAATGCACTCAAATCAAGTTCAACTGGAACAGACAGTCCTCACTATCTACCTCTTCCTGTCTAGTTACTTATTATAAATACTATAAACCCAGGAATGGATATCAGTCTTAAACATTCAGTGACATGATAAAATCCAGATCCTGTAAGCCACTTTTAGGAGGTGTTTCTAATTTTCGCCATTAAAAAAAATACTATGATAAATGGAGATGTCTTTTCAATGTGTCCAAACCTATTGATATTGTTTTAATCATGTGTTTTCACAAATGAGCAGTCACCTCCAAGTCCATGCTTACATTTAAGAATTTTGATCAATGCCCCACACTGGTGTACACCTTCCCTTATCACAGGAAGCCAACGAAGGTCATGCATATTCAAAGGGAGGGCAGACAGAGAATGTAATTTCCAAACTTTTGGCTCAAGCTGCTGTTACTTTATGATTCTTATTTTTCCAACTAACAGGTGATCTCCATGAGGAGAGGTGCTACACTGTTTTCATTTTTATATCTTTATATTTTTGATTTCCCTGTGGTGCCGATCACAGTGCATTGCACATAGTAGGCCCCTAATAAATGGCTGCTAATCCGAACAGCAAGCATCCCCTCTGCCATCTGGCATAGGTCTGGTTCTGAGACCCCAGTGAGGTTGTGTTAGGGAAGGCCTGGGGGGTTTCTGACTTGTGCTGGGACCCTGGCACCCACCTGGGACCTCTGGTGCCAACATGAAGCTGGCATTGCCCGCTGTCTTGGGGATGACCTAGCATCAGAATGGCTCCCAAGGAAACTGTGGCTTTGAACAAACTCTCGAGTCTACCCCACTCCAGCCACTAGTCCTTCAAGACCAGTCTAGAACCAAACTGATTCCAAGAGATACCGGAAAGTAAAATTTGCCCTGTTGGCTGACTGCCTGTTCATGTTTGGCTAGGGAGTGAGAACAACCTTTGTCCCCATAAACGAAGGATATGAAAAATTATGTCAACTGCATAAACAGGATTTACATGAGTTTAACTGGCTATTACAGGACACTGTGAACCTTGGAGTGGCTTCTGTCATTAAGACAGTGACTGGGAGCCAATAGCACAGAGGGCAGGCAGGCTGGCTAAGTGCAGCTGGGCAGTGGGCGTGGTGGGGTGGTGGACTGTGGTGTGCAGGCTGGCATCTCAGTACACCTGGAACCTTCTGATGGACACACATCCTTCCCTCTCTGCAGAGGCAGCACGGGGGTCAGGTGGACAAGCTGGACATGGTTTTTATCAGGGACACTGTCTGGCCAGTTAGTCAAGGGGCAAGAATACTTGTCCTGAGTCAGAAAGCAGAGCTTCTAGCCTCAGCTCTGCTATCTTGTTTGGACTCAAGTTTTCTCATCTGTAAAAGGATGGGACTGACCGATACCCCTTCCCCACTTTCTACATCTATTCAATCCTGATGATTACGCCTCCTGATTGAGTTTAAAGTCAGACGACGCCTCTCCACCACCCTATCACAGCCTCCGTTCATCCCCATGGAATCCCACCCGAATCACTGCATTTCCTAAGTCGTTGCTCTGCCTTTTCATTCTCCATGCTGGACCAGTTGTTTTTTCTGAAATTTTCAATTCTTGTTGAACCTTGTTTGAACCTTGTTTGAACCTTGTTTGAACCATTCAATGTTTGAACCTTGAAAAGGCTCCCTTCCGGCTTTTCTACCATGGGGTCTCTGCCTGCCCTCCAGCCTTATTTCCTTCCCCACGGCTCTCCACCTGCTTCAGGTCCGCAAGTGAGCATTGTGCGTGCTCTGGACCTCTCTGCCCTCACGCATATCCTCCTGCGCCTCGCGCAGTGCTACTGCAAGTGTGGTCCTTGGACTGGCACTTCCCTGCAAACTACTACTGATGTGCAGTGAGTAAGCAGAAACAGAATGAATGAACGAAAATGAAGCAAGCAGCCATGAAGTAGAAAAACTGACAGCGAGTGTTTGGAAACTTTTATAACTACTTCACAGTAATTTTATGTCTGTTGACTCAATAAAAATTGGGGCTTTTATTTTATGTCTTTTTAAAATTTCATTTTTCTAGTAACTCACTTTTATGACATCTTATAAAAGCATGGGTCCCAAGTGGATTGCAAAGGGGAAGAACCCACTGGTCTACCACCACACATAGTCTGAGGAGCTCTGGCCAGAGCCTGCCTTCCTTCCTCTCTCCTGGGCTGCCAATTTTGGTCTCACCGAAGTCTGTCTGTCTGTCTCAGAAGCCTTCTGCATCCCTTCCTAGGACAAGCCTGATGTCTCTCCTCCGTGTCCTGATGGTGTCTGGTGCATACTTCTAAGTACAACTGTGACTGCTGGTTTCTCCATAGCTGTTTCCCATGCTTACGTCTCTGCTCCCATAAACTCGAACAAGGTGCCCGGCACAGGTCTCAGTGTGCCATTAAATGCTGATTGAACTGAAGAAGCCCCCTCCGGTTTCGTACACTAAACTCTGGTCGCATTTATCCATATATCCCTTGAGTGTAAAATCCTTCTGGCCTGTGCATCTCCTGGGTGTTCTGTACAGAATGGACACAGAGGAAATGAGGAAGAAATTATAAGAATTGCTTTCCGACCAGATGGTGAATTCTTCCTGTCACCCATCCAGTTGCACTGCTCCTCTCTGGCCCTCAATCTGGTCCTAGAGTTAATATATGAGGAAGTCAGACTTCTAGGTCCAACGACTAGTGACTAAGGTGAGTGTCTGGTGGCTGAGCACCCTTACGGCAGTGTGGCAGTGGAACCAGACGAGACAAACCACCCCTGTGCAACTTGCATGAAATTGAAAGGTCAGTGCAAGAAGCAGAGAAACGAGATTCCTAAAATTTTTGATCAAGTTGAAAAGTTCATTTGATTAAAAACAAAAAAGGCATTTCATGGAAAACGCCAAAGCCAGAAGAGATGGAATATTACATAAGAAACAACTTAAAAGC
The DNA here is from genome assembly GCA_004027735.1 of Carollia perspicillata. Lineage (NCBI taxonomy): Eukaryota > Metazoa > Chordata > Mammalia > Chiroptera > Phyllostomidae > Carollia > Carollia perspicillata. The sequence continues at coordinate 54,736 of PVKM010003907.1, forward strand.
CCAGAAAATCCTTTAAGCAACAAATGAAGAATATGATTCCCATCATATGGAACTAATTTCTTTTTGAAAATTGGTAAGTCAGACTTTTCACTGGGAAATGGTTGGCCGGTTCCCTGCGTCTT